>UELV01043592.1:22551-38769 GCA_900490015.1 Megastigmus stigmatizans
GGGGGGGGGGGTGTACTGGCCTCTATCTTAATGCGGGTAAGAGGTAGGCAATGGTCTTGGGCGCAGGTCACTACATAAACGAAATTTTTAGTGCTCAGCTGTCATATATCGATCTGGGAAATGATATGCTCATACCATTCTCTGACGAGATTGAATTCACGCTCAGAACATAATCGAAAATAACTGTGTTACAGAGCTTATGAATTCGCATTTTGCCTTCACTACTCGTATATATACATATACGTACGGAACGATCGCTGCTCGGCTAAATAACTGTAACATTGTTCACTCGGCGATCTAAACTTATGTACATGCGCTTTTCAATATCTTGGGGCTCGGGCTCTCAGAACTGTTGATCGCATGGATCGCTCAATAAAGCGCGCTCGCGTACACTCTTCTGATAAACATAATTTATTTAATATTAGGGAGGCGGGTATAGTGGACGGTTCGCTTTCCTGAACTTCTTGATTATGTTGATTGTTCTGGATCTGAGAACCTGATCGCTCAATTTCTTTTGTTGCTTTCATTTCTCCCTGGACTGCAATGTGCATACTAGACTCCGCTATATAAGTAGAAGCTTCTAGTACTTTTTTTGTAATTTGGAAAACGATTTTTGTAACACGAGAGATAGGTCCATGATTCCACAGAACGTTTCTAAGCCAAAAATTGCATTTCCTCATAGCAAGCACAGCTCTATTATTTACTTCAAATGATCTTCCACGTGGTCCAATTTTTTTGCTACTTGCAGCCTGTCATAATCACTTCACCTCAAAAAGTTGATAGCCTTGACAATCAGAAGTGGGATAATCTGGATCTTGTAGTTTGATTCCAGATGTAGTGGGAATTGGTTCTTAACGATTTATCTCTTCTGTAATTTGATTTCATCGGTAACGAATTAACAACAAAACGTGATAAACAACGACAAGATGACTATTTTAATATGTATGTCAAACCGCACATGGACAATATATAAGTATGAAATTAGTATTGAAAAAGTTTTTGATTACTAAAAAATATATGCCAAGGGTCCATGTAGTAAAATATTTAAAAAAAGTTTGAAGATAAGTTTATGATTCCATTGATTTTGTATTACGATGATTTTGATCTGGATAATTCTATTGGACCGCATCAAAGCATTGACAAAATTAGAGCAGTGATACGATTTTTGTCGCTTACTTTTTTAATTCTTCAGATCGCGTAAGATTTGTCATGAAGTAATTATTTAGTACTTTACTCAATTATTTAAAATATTTAGAAGAAGACGGTTTAAATATCGAAACTGATGGAAAAGTACTAAAAGCTTATTTTGCTTTAGTCATCTTTGATGGAGATAACCTCGGATTACATTGTGCTTTAGGTTTTATAGAGAGCATTAATTCGAATCATCCCTGCCGGTTCTGCAAAGCTACCAAAGCTATCGGCCACTTATCGCGAAAACCTCTATGAAAATTTATAAAAAAAGCACGAAAAATACAGACTAAATTATTTTCAAATTATAAAACTTTCAGTTGATAATTCAATATTTACATAAATGCTTAATATTAAAAATGTATTTTGATTTAAAAATGATATGCTTGATTCGGCAGTAGTTGACAGGCTGCACTAGAAGTCGACCTATCAGATTACCAGTAGTCGGACTATGTAAATGGCTGTGGTTGACCGAACCTTCAAAAACCCTATTTGAGGTTGCATTTGTTGAACGGATATAAAATGGAATCGCTACTAACTAAATTAGATACGCTCTTTAATCGAATTACCTTAAAAATAATATTTAACCCATTAACGACCAAAACCCCGAATTTTCAGCATCTTTTTCAAGGCTTTTTTTCAACGAAATATGGCCATTTTGAAGAGTTTAAAAATATTTTAGAATCATGAAAAAAAATTTCCCGTAATATTTGAACATCGATTGCACTTTTTTGCAGTATTTTGAATTATTGTCATTACATTTTTCTTATGAAAAAAATTTATAAAGTTGAAAATTTCCAAATTTTTTAACTTTTTTTCGTGAAAAACACGCCAAATTTTTTTGCAGGAGTATTTTAACAAAAAATCGGTATCAACATTCGAAAGAGCAGCTCAAAATATGTCGGATATGATTTTTTTCAAATTTTTTCGAACCTTTTTTTAGTTGAAAAAAAAAGCCTTGAAAAAGATGCTGAAAATTCGGGGTCTTGGTCGTTAATGGGTTAATGTACTTATTTACATTATCGGATCATTTTAGATGGGCATAGACGAGAATGACAATTTTAAAGTATTATGATAAATCGTCGAAAAAAAACATTTTATGCTATTATAATTTATAATTGTCTAAAATATCTTTATATTATATTATAAAGTTAAAATTATGCAGAATAATATCAAATTATTGATTTTTATGCAGATATAAGTAATAGCTAGTCAACAAACTCTAGTTTTTACGCGTGACTCGCGATTACCAAGTCTGCACGTCTGCCGTCCAAAAAGCAGCGGCATTTGGAGAATTTTAACTTGCTAAGTGTTACTTCTACAAATCTACAGTCGCAAATTTTGCCTGATGTATTTATGTAAGTCAGATTACATTAATTCGCGAAAATCGCAGTTTAGTATTTGCCAAAAGTAAACGTCATCGGGATAATATTTATTTTACTGCTGTATCAATAGAAACAAGTTGATGCTATCAGTTTCCGAATTCATCAATCTCATTCTTAAAAGGCATTAAAAAATTTTTTGCTAGCCAAAAACATCCTTTCTCGAAATCCCGTTCGCGAAACTCTGAAAAAAGGGGAACCGTCAGCTAGATAGCAGTATTTCGATCGAAGAATTTATCAGAGAATCGTCGTCTACGGCGGGGCAAAGCAAGAGCCACAACTATAGGGTCTGCATTGGCCCCGAAACCTCGTTGAGCGAGTACAGCAGCAGCAGCACTACATCTATCCTATCTCGCAGCTTTTCGCAGAGAGGGGGAGAGAGAGAGAGAGAGAGAGAGAGAGAGAGAGAGAGAGAGAATAGTAGTAAGCGCGCCAGCCGGCTTTTCTGCTCGACCGGCCGGCGCGCCACGGTCTCCCAGCCCGATCAATATTGCCATGGCTACGACGTGCAACGTGGGGGAGAGAGAAGAGAGAAGATAGTTTGTGAGAGAGAGAGGAGTAGAGGAAGCGGCTGACTGGCTGGCTGGCTGGCAGGCTGGTTGCCGCTTAACTTGCTGCTGCTGCTACTGCTACTGCTGCTCTGTGTGAGTGTGTGCGAGGTGGAGAGAGGCTCGGGCAAAAGCAGGCCTGCTGTCGATTTCTCTCTCGCTACTGTGCCTCCCTGTAGCAGCATCTAACTGTGTTTGCCTGCTGGATGGAGGAATAGCGGGGATGTAATGTCGTTTCAGGGGATGATTCTTTGAACGGCTGGTGGAGGGATGAATTTTGGTTGTGGCGATCGACTGGTTGCCAAAATCACTGGTTTCGGTGCGAAAGATATGCAATTTAAAAAAATGCTGCTGTCACATTTCATAGTTAAAATATTGGTTTATCATCATTTCATTATTTGCTTGTTGATATTAAATGTTGATAATTTATTAAAAAGAATATTCTACAAAAGGGTTGTTTGTGCAATTCTAAAGTTTTTATTTACGAACACTCCGTTTCCGTAGCAAATACTTAAGTGAACAAATTAAAAAAACTATTGAAATTCGCATACCTTAAATATACTTTACATTTTTGTCATGTACACCATCTAAAATTGAATTAAGTAAATTTTCATAAATGAAACTCAAACACGGGCAGTCATTATCGCGACAGACGACACGTACACACGAACAAACCGAACAAGGTGCAGTGCACAGAGTTATGCAACAGAGCTAGATGGAGTATTATCCTTCCCTTTTCTGTATTGTTCCTGTTGCAGAGCTGCAGCTAAATGAAAGGGTCTCTCTATTACGACCGTTGCTGCTTTTAGACGTGTGCAGTATAGAAAAAGCGAGAGAGACGAGCGATGGATTGAAGAATGGAGTTGCGCCGGCTGATTGTTACTACTACTGCCTTCTGCTGCTGCGGTAGTATACGTAGTATTATTACTACGTCATCAGGGTACAAGCTAAAAAACGGAGAGAAAGAGAGGAAGAGGATAGGGAAAAGAGAGTTGGGAGCAACGCATCTGATGGGCTTCCCAAAACTCACAAGATGCTGGCTACCATTGCAGTGTCTGTTCTACTCGTGCGATTTCTGCTGCGATCAAGAGCTTATATTTTCGCCCTTCACATCTCTCTCTCTCTCTCTCTTTTCATAAATGATTTTCCGAATATTCTTAAATATACAAAGCATGGTATTTATGCAGATGATACACGTATTTATTTGCACTGTCGTCCATCAGAACTTGCTGATCATATAGTGAAACTTAATGCAGATGAAATGCATGTTTTTGAATGAGCCCAGAGAAATCAAATCAAGCTAAAACCTGATAAGGCGCAACTTATTGTGTTAGGCAGTCGTTTATGCATCTCCAGTATAGATTTTTCCTGCACTCTCCCTATCATGGTTACAAACGGCTTTTCTATTGATTACTCTAATACTGTCACGGATCTTGGTTGTCAGCTGTCTAGGTGTTTACATTGGGACAAAAAAAGATTGCTAGTCAAATTCACGGTGCACTCTACTCTTTGCGTTTTCACCGTCATGCACTCTCACGTAGTCTCAAACAGCGTCTTGTTGAAACTCTAATTTTTCCGCCCTTTGACTACGCCTGTGTTGTCTTCAATGATCTAACGTAAGAGCAGAACCTTAAACTTCACCGGCTTCTAAATACTTGCGTGCGCTTTGTCCATGGCTATATTCCATGGCAAACCCCTGTTATACCTTATCGCCTTTTATTGGGGTGGTTTACGGTTGAGAACAGACATCTGTCATTATTGTCTGTACTGGCCTTCACAGTTTTGTCATCAGGTGAGCCTGATACTTACTTGTATAATCACTTTACTCTACGAATGGATATTCCTCAGCGATACATTTCACCTCGCTTTACTCCTGAGCCATTGGTTTATCCCGTACCTTACTTATATTGTTTATAATAATAATTTTATGTATTCATATTCAGGACTGCATGAGGTTGTACCCCGTAGCCTCAATAAACCATTCAATCAATCAATCTCTCTCTTTCTCTTTCTTTGTATAAGTATCCGCTCTCGCTTTCGGGTCGCTCTTACTTTTCGGCTTGATACTGCTGCCTTCGAGCGTTTTGTTGCAGGTATCTTGCCTGTGCTTATATACAAGCCTTAATCTCCAATATTTTATCGACTGGGGATGCAGGTCTTGTGTCAATTTTCGTTATTTTGCTGCTGGATTTTGAGGTTATACTCAAGGTAAAAATTCGGCAGTTCCACCAACATGGGCGTTTTGGGCATGTGCGGAGAAGTCGGACTGGAGTAGGTGCGTGATTGTTTAGAATGCGCGTCTGTGTTGATCTACTCACTTCTCTCGCCTTAATAGCCACACGGCCAACGAAAAACTTTTGAGATTGCGACGCGGGTTCAGACTCTTGTGGGAGGCGTGACCCTCGCCTCGGACCTCTCATGGAATTCGCACATCTTTGCAGTTGTATCTAGAGTCCATGGTATCCTATACAAGCTTAGACGCAGAGGATGGTTACTGTCTAGTGATATGAAAAGGCTATTTTTCAAGCACTGATTTTGCCGCATATCGATTATGGTCCATGATGCTTGGTGTATAATTATTGGTAGCACGTTTAAGCCTTAAGGTTCAGCGTCTTATGAATGCCGGAATTCGCTTTATCGCGGACGCCGACCTACGCAGCGACACCTCAATTACCCCATACAGACTGGAACTCGACTGGATGCTGACTTCTAGTCGAAGAAAATATTTCTTGGGATACATGCCCTCATTCGTCTCTCTTTCTTGTGCGATTGATTGATGAAAATGTTCAGAGATCATTTTCATCATTGAGAAGTTCATTTTATCTATTTCTTCTTTTTTATTATTACTTTTTATGCGCTTTAGCATATCGTTATATGTTTTATATTATTTATATATATATCTTTGTCTGGTTTCGCGTACTTATATTTTTAACCTTATGTTCCTTATGACGGTTGGTATAAAGGCTGGAAGGATTTTATCGGATTGGCTATATACCATTCGATAGATCACGAAATTCTAAGGAACTTGTATGTTTCTCGTTTTTCGATTGGACAAGTAGTTTTCGAGTTATTAATTGTTAAAAGTTTGTAAGGTGAGCCAATCAGCGAACGGCAGATGCGTCCTTTCGCCGCCGCCGCTTCTGTCGCCCTCTATAGCAACCCGCTGATTGACTCATCTTACAAACTTTTCACAATTAATAACTCGGCAACTACTTGTCCGATCGAAAACCGAGAATGATATGTGGTTCTTAGAATTTCGTTATCTATCGAATGGTATGTAGCTAATCCGATGATATCCTTCCACCATGTATAATATACCAACAATACACATCAATGCGATTATCAAATCCAAATTTTTAATCAGACTGCTTTGGCAGTGTTCTTTTTTATTTTAGTTCTACTTTTGCGTTATTCTCTGGATTTTCCCATTATTTTACTCGATACTCGGTATAATTTATCATCGATTGTTTTGTAGATTCCTTGCCTTCTGATTAGTCGACAAATACTACATATATATACACATATATCCAGTGATAGCTGGTGAATTAGTTTTTTTTAAATGAATCTTGAGTTAAAGAATGATCGTTATAAAATATAACGATACATAGAAAATAAATATTTTTTCCTTAAAATTATTGAATAAATTTGCACACATGAGAAGGATGCATTTTTCAATTTTAGCTGTGCTCTTTTATCTACTACTTTTACATGCACATTATCCGATCTCTTTCTTAATAATTTTCAATTTTCAATTTTCAATTTTCAAACCGCAGCAGACTCCGCAAATCATTCCGCGGCGCGATAAATTACGCAGAACCTTATGCTACTGCGCAGCAGCAACAGCAGCTAAATAATAGTAATTGAGAATAGAATCTACCCCGATCTCTCCCGCACCTCGTATACTTAGTTTATGAAACTCTGCTAGTGCTCAGTTCGACTTATTATCGGTGACTAATTTCTAGACTTTTATATAAAAGTTAACTCGCTATGGACAAGTAAGCGAGTTTTTGACAAAATATATTATTATTTTTTTATAAAAGTATGGGTCCCATTTACATTGTTTTTTAAGTGCGAGTGTATTTATTAGTGCGTGTGTGTATAGGAATTATTGCATGTGTCGGAGTTTTATTTTACTTATTGACTGATAAATGTTAATTGGTTTTAACTCCGTTTATTTGTATTTTAGTATTTGTTGACATTCTGTGATTTTTACTTTAAAGGTAGAATTTAAGATCGTGTAGGTAGTATTTCGATGATACTCACTGAATATCACGGAGCGAACAAATGCAATATCTATATTATGATAAGTAGATAAAAATTTAACACAAAAATATAAAAATTCTTAGTGAATGTAAAATATTAAAATTATTTATTGTAATATTTTACAACAAAACATATATATCTTTGTCTCTCTCGTTTTTCTTATCGTAGAGAAGCGCCAACAACTTGGCAGCTCCTAGAGGCTAGAAGGAAGATACCATCCCCGTCGGCGAGATTTGCAAAATTTTGCAACCAATGGATACTGTTCGCGTATCTTGACTGCTCTTCTTTTCCCGCGTAGTGCTTCTTCATTTTCTCGGCTTTCTCAGCAATTTCCAATGTTGTTTTTTTTTTAGGAAAGCACCAATTGTTTTAAGCGCACTCTGGCTATTTTCTAAATGTGTTGCAATGTTTTCAAAGAGCAGATATTTCTATTGACACCTTGATGGAATCAAATATCCATTATAATTTATCTAAGGGTATTCTCTTTTCTTTCATCGTTGCCCGTTTCATTCGTGCTTGCAGTTATGGTTTTTTTGCTAAGGGTGAAGGTAAAAGAACATAGTACGAAATAAATGCTTGAGTATGAATTTATAAAATGATTTCATCAAAATATTTTTCAAATCTAAAATTCATCAAAGAGCACATTGCAATTAGAAGGTTGGAGTTTTTCCGATCACGCGATTTCTTATGCGGCAAGTGACTCAGTGCCAGCGGTACTGAGCGCAAGAGAGCAAGTAGAAGCCATTATGTCTCGAACGTTTCGCTCCCCCTTATGGTCTCTATAGCAATTCACTCTCGCCAGACAAGTCAGCTCTACGTGAAAGCCCTTGGGCGCTCACCCACTGTCTCTAGAGGTGAACAATAACGAACGAAAGAAAGAAACAGCAGCAGCAGCCCGCTTTCCTCACTCTGCTCATAAAAAATCGCTGGTTTTTTATGAGTGAGTGCGGCAACCCTTGGAAAAATGTCTGCCTTTCACTGACGCGTCGAAATACGCACTGCTCGCGCGGTATGTGCGATTACTCTCAAGTTTCTGAAATACATTCTATGTAAGCGCTATTGTTATATTGCGAGTGTCTAGAGTATTCGAAGCTCAAGCTTGGACAGTATGCCAGAGTGGATTTGTTTGTTAGGGTTTTTTTTGACAGATATAATACTGATAGTCTAAATATTTATTCCCTTATTGAAGGAATGTATAAAATTTTTTCTTCACTTCTAAAGTACTACCAACAGTACTGAAAGAGTAAAGATGGATGCGACAGATAGCCACGTATGACACATGATGCAAGTAGTGTGCTCATGTGTGTGCGAGCAGTAACAGAGGTAGCAGCAGCAGCAGCAGCAGCATTACATTTTAGGTAGACCTTGAAAACCGATATAGCACGAGGTACACATGCTACTTGCAAACTGTATATAATAGGCACACGCTTTTTCGTGCGATATACTATTTTACGCGATCTTGCGGCGAATTGTATGCGATACTACATGGTATATCTATTCGCTTATGAGCACAACTCACGCAAACAAAACACTTAAGTTTACGTTGTCGTGCAGATGCAGTTAGTCAGTGGTCTCTGAGATCTGCTCTGGATATCCGAGATAACCTTAAGCACACACAAGTACCCAATGTATACATAGTGAGTTTCGATATAATTTTACAGTTTTAACAAAATCTATTTTTTAAATAATTTTTAAAAATTTTTAACTAATACTGAATAACAATATTTAAAATTATTTGCAGAACAGTTTAGATAGAAACGTCGACCCTTTAATAAAAAGTGTGCTTTTTGGTTTGGAAGGATCGTTAAATCTCATCTGTAATTTATTAATCATCCACGAACGTTTCATTCAATCTCAAATAATTATTGGGTTATATTTATAAATTCATGTTTCAAAATTTATGTTATTAATACTTAATTTATTTATAAATTATGTATTACATATATATTGAGACAAATAATTAATATAGGAAGCTAAGTGCCAATGAATTGGCAGTGATTTTTTTCTTGCAAGTTATGCTCATAGCGTATGCGTACATTGATGTCTCACTCGTACACTCGAATTCGCACGAGCTTTTTTCTCTACCGCACAGGAGGCGATACACGTGTCCATCGTAAAATGCAGTGCGAGACCAAGCTTACAAGTGCACGTGCATACACGGATGCATATTTTTGCAAAGCTCTTGGATATTTTACGTATTAAAACGCGGTTGCAATCACTTTTGTACGCTATTTTCAATGCTCCTTTTACGTTTGCTGTGCGTAGACGCTTGAGAGACTTGGCTATACATATATCCGGAATGCAATTATTATAATTGAAGCTTCTGCTGGTAGTACTAGTGCTTCTAGCGTTACTACTGCTGCTACGTTGTTGAGAAATTATAATTTATTTAGTTTGATTACTTTAAAGAGCATTATTTGTATTTATCGCGAAAAGCTACGCCTCGATAGAAGCGGAAACAAATAAGTGTACGAGAGGGAGGCTGGGCGCGATTTAACGAACTGCGCGCGCTGCGCCTTAAATTGCGTTTGACCTTTCGCAACTTTTTGCAAGCGCGCCTTTTTCCTCTATCGTTCAGACGGTATTTATATAGTATGTAGGCTCGACGTACAGTGCTTTCATCAAAGGACTTGTGTATACGGTAGTCTCTCGAGTGACCGCAAAATCGCAGCAATAGCAACACCGAGCCCCGGGAAAAAGGCGGCTACTGCTGCTGCAGCTGGCGGTAATTCAAAACCGTCGAGGCAGCGTTACTTCCTGCGCCTAGACTGCACTTTTCCGTTAATGAAAACTCCAGAGACTACCAGTGGTAGTAGTAGTAGTAGTGGGAGTACTACTGTTTACTACGGCCCTGCAGTCTGCTACTCGCTCTGGACTTGTTTTCTTTCTCTTTGCCTCGCCATTCAGGGGATCTCTCGCTCCGTTCCCTCGTAGTCTCTCTGCACTGACTGTTTTCCGTTTTCCAGTGCACCGGAGTCCATTGTTGACGATGCAATGTTTTGTTGCTCTCGCGCTCGATTTCGCTGGCGTATACTACTCGAGTCTCTACTATCAACTACCGCTGCACTTTACAGGAGGCTTAATATCTTTTCTAGGGACAAAGTTAGACGGGGATTGTTACGGTGATGCGAAAATTTTAGCAGCCTTTTTTGCTGTATTGATTTAAAGAAGAGTTACGGAAAATTCCTTTTCTCTCATCTAAGCAGTTAAAAATAAGTTAGAGAAATTAGTATACGTTGAAAGAGTATTTATAGAACTTGTACCTACAATCAAATGATAAAAATGATTTTCTACATGTATGTATAGCAATACCCGAAATTAAAGGGAAAAATAATTTCAAAAAATTACAGTGGCTCGAACGAAATAAAATGAGCTCTTTACGGTATAACTCACGTACATAAAGGCAGCACAGCCATCTCTCGCAGAGTTGAAAATATAAATTATTGCTCTTGATTTTCACATCTAGCGCCCGTAAAACTTCTTGGTCAAAGACAACGGTACACGCGACAATCGAGATATCGAGGTACCGATCCCCTTTTAACCCAATAACGTGCTTGCTTCGAGAGAGCCATTCTCATGCAAGAAATCATGTACACGCACGATATCGCAAATTCCGAAGCAGTTGTATAACGCATGATAGGAGCAGCGCTTCATCTTTGGCTATTGTATTTTTGCAGGGCTATTTAAAAATCCCTTCTTAACGATCCTTCCATATTTGATCTGCTTTCTTTCTTCATCTTTTTCTAAGAATACTTTTTCATATGCGTGGAGTCCACAAAGGATCGATCTATCGATGTTCTGTGATGCACATTTGTTCGCCTCGCTTGTCACTCTTTCGCCCCGACCTGTATTCAAGATAACGACTGACCTTTCATCGCTGCTTCTTTTTTAGTTTATATTTTATTTTATTTTTTATTTCTTCTTCCTCTTTTTCTTGTTCCAATATGTTTTTGTAATGTTCGCGTCATTCTTTGATTACATCCTCATTTACAACTGGTAACGTTGAAGAGCGATTTTTGTGTTGGATTATGATTAGACGATAGTAAATACAAGCGTGAATTATGTGCGAGTCGGAAAGAAAAATTGGTGTTAGCGACGGGGATAAGAGACTGTTTGAATAAGCGACACGTGGATGTGCAAGACCGTTGCTCATTCTTGTATAATAGACCCTTCGAGAATTCTAAGATTTCGGATTGAATATTTTGTTCTTCTAATTTTCTATGCCTGTTTCCTACGACTACAAGAGATGCCATTTTATTCATTAATTTGAATTGCTATAACTTTTTCTCTTTACTTTTTTAGCAATCGTTGTTTTTATATTTTTTAAGTGTTTTTAAAAAAATGTGAATTTTCAGTGAACATTAAAAAGAATATTTAAACAAAACATCACTCTGTATGTCAACTGGTTACTTCTATAAAACAAAAATATTCTCCAAAACATGGAGTTCGCAGGAGCTTTATTCAAAACTGCACTACATATTATACAGCGCGTGCAGTACGTGAGAGAAAAACGCTCGCTCGTGTACAATTTCCTCTCGGCGATTCCCGCCATCGGCTTCACATGCATTGCCGTAGTACGCGCATCGGCGTCGTCGGGACTCTCTCTCTCTCTCTCTCTCTCTCTCTCTCTCTCTCTCTCTGCATCGCCGACCGGACGTGACGTGGGACGTTCTAAAGATAGACTGCACGCCACCACATGGCTGACCCTTCCTTTCGCTCATTTTCTTCGTCTCTCACTCTTTCTCTGCGGTTTCTACACTACGTTTATTATCATCTGCGTATTCTTCAGTGTTTATTGCGCGCGTCTTATATCGTTTTTACTATGTTTTGAATTTTTGAACGCTGTCGTATGCTGTAGCGATATATGCTGTTTGTTGAGGGCAGTGCAGGCGATTAATAATTTAAGAGAAGTGGATGTCTTTAAACAAAAGCGCAGAGGCGATAAACTGAGAGAATGATTCATAGCTTTGCTCTCTTAAAGCATTATTTTGTACTGGTGCGTAGGCAGATCTTAAATTCTAAGAATTTTATCGTAATTTTTATTGTTCAGATCTTTTTATCAATTTTTCATCTTGAGACAATTAATGCTCTCTCACTACAGACAGGTTTTCGACGTTGCAATAGGATGCAAACTGCTTTACTAAAACTAACTGACGATATACGTGTTAGACATTGACGGACTTTGCTGTTATTATTCGATTTTAGCAAGGCTTTTGAAACCATACCACCTTCCAAACTGTTGTGAAAACTCCATAGACTAGGTTTTTCATGAACGGCACTCTTGAGGATCAAATCTTATTTATAAGGCAGCACCCAACGTGTTATAACGCGTGGATGCAGTAGTTCTAACTGGCTACTAACTATCCTGGGTATTTCTTATGCGTCCGATTTCAACACTATCAGGCACATCTTTTATGCAGATAACCTTCAGATATATCTGCAGGTTACTAAAGATAATATCTTGGAGGTCATCGGCATACATCATTTGCTTGATCGTCCCTTGATTAAAGAGGTTTTTAAAGTCATTAGTATAGAGACTGAAGAGCAAGAGAGAGAGAGAGAGAGAGAGGGAGAGTATAGTATTTGTGGTAGCCGAGCGATTAGGGTTCGGTGAATGGGTGACGCAATCGCTACGAAAATACTGTGCAGTGGGATAATGAAAATATTGCATAAGGATCGCTTACATTTCGAGCGCCGAATGTGACTCGTATACTACATGCAGCGCATGAGTTCTTCTGGGCTATAGTTTTTTTTTGTATGGTGAATTTTCTAAAAGCATTAACAATTTGATTCACGACTGATTGCAGCGCTCTTGAAAACTGTAAGACAGCCTCTGTAGTTGCTGATTGAAAGAAACTCCGCTTTCGACATGCAAAGCATTGTGAGATCTCGCTCTTCGGCATGCACAGTGTGTAAAAGTGTAACTAGCACATTGCAATCCCACAGCAGCGTTTAGCGAATTCCCCAGCAGTATTGTATTTAGACAGGCAGGGAGTATATAGAGAGTATAGAATATTGACCTTACCGATGAGTCCAGTCTAAATACAGAACTCCTGGGAGGAAACGCGATTCCTACCTTACCATTTTTATTTATCTACTTGTTGTATACAACTACACCTTTGTGTAGTTGTAGGACCAGGTAAGCTATAAAAGATAGATGGAAAAAGATAAGGTGATTTTTCTCGCAAATGCATTCTCGAGCGATCAAGTGAGTAAAAGGAAGATAAAGAAAGAATTGGTTGTAAGATTCGAGGTATGGAGCGGCTTATCCGTGGAGCTAATGCCAAGGAATGAGTCCCAGTACTCGGAACTGCAGCTCATTCTAGTCTCAACAGCCCTAGCCCCTTTCCCGAGATTCATTCGATCGCTCGACAATCAGAATAATCGGTCGACTAAACGCAGAGACCGCAGGAACGCCTTTTTATCATTTATGAATGCACGTGTCCTGTATCTGTTGTACGTTCACGATATTCGTATCGGAAAAAATGTGCTTGTGTGCGAGCTTAAAGCTTGCCTCTTAGATGTTTGTGTGCGCTCCTAGTTGCAATGAGCTGTCCATGTACCCAGATATCCAAGTCTGAATTTACGGCGAAACGCAAGGGGTTTTTTAGAATCTGAATTCCTTTACTTTATATACATTGCTAGCTTTCTTTCAAGAAAAAAGATGGACGCTCCACGCGTATAAAAAGGCGAGGTTCGGACACACGTAGCTCACGCCGCACGGTATCACGTATCGCTATCGTGCTGTATATTATATATATGTACACCCAAGAGCCAGTGCAAGTGGATGTATACGTAATTGACGGCTGCGGTGGTCGTTGGCATCGTCATCGTCGTCGTCTCGGCGCGCTAATAGGTTTCGATCAGGTACCGACTTGACTCTCGTCGGCGTAACTGAGAAGAGAGGGAGGGAGAGAGGAGACGCGAGGGGCCGCAGAACAAGGCTTACGCGCGGATTATCCGGGTACGCGAGCGCGGAAAGGGAGAAAGGCAGTCTGCTGCTTTGACATATTCTTGCAGGCTTTATCCGATTTGGCAATGAGGATGTCGCCGTCGCTGAACACCGCAACACCAATCGACGACTTTTGTTCATGCGCCCTTGCAGACGACTAATCCGAGGAGCTGCAGTTCTAGATTTGTATTTTATTTGTTGGACAATTGAACTGATGTTCTGAGAAATCGTATGCAGGTGCGTGAATGCGCTTGGTTGTTTTTCAATTTAGTTTGGTTGTAACAAATCTGACGTTGAAATAGCTTTATGGAAATTGTCTAAAACGATAAAAAGGATCCCAAGCTCGGTATTTTCGTAGCGATCAGGAGAATTCACCAAAAAAATAAAATATAGGCGTCGCTTCAGAAGGCGATGCATCCACGATTGGTGCCATAAACTCGCGAAAAATGGTAATTTTGATCAAAGAAGTACACGAAAAGAAAGAGTTTAATACATACTAATATAATCTCTAACAAAAATTGCTATGTTGTGTAGAAAAAATGCAAACATTCTCGAATTATGATAAAGAGTTTTGTTATGTCTATAACAAATATTACTATAGATATTATAATTTTGGCTACATAGCTTAATAATATATCTCTCTATAAAAATTGCTGTGTTATACATAGTAAAAATTATGCTATAATAAAATTTACAAAATAATATAAAAATATTTGACACATTACATTAGGATTAATATTATGTAACTGGCAAGTTTTATTATGTGACTAGCAAATTTTATTATTATTATTATTAAGAAAATTAAGCTACATTCTTTACATATGCGAATAAACGATTGTGATAGAATATATAATAAACCAATGTGTAATAGGGTGACCAATGCTACCATATGTCATAAATAGCGATAAAATAGATATGAGAAAATGATATAAAATAATGTCAATGGATCACATAAAATAGTTGTACATCTAAAATTTGAAAAGTTCTCCTCCATAATGTGTCCTGTACGTCGCGTGTGTACCGAGCCCGAGAGATTTCTCTGTAGTTTTATGGAGAACTTGTCGAAGACTTAATTCATTTGCTTTGAGTAAAACACGCAAAAAATTGCGCTCGCGTATCAGAGTTATTTTCAAAAAAGGAGAAGCTTAATTGAGTCCGCCGTAAATTGGATGCACAAATATTTCTTGATAGTGCTCAAAGTTCTGCATTTGAAACAAAACAATAATTTATTTCTCAGGCTGATTTGAAAAGCGTTATAAACTTGGCGATAGAATATAAATATATTGGTAAAATATTCACCAATATTAAACTGGCACCCAGCTCCAAGAGTAGCTTGAAAAAACGTTGGTCAGATCGTTTGGAAAGCGGAGCACATGCAGAGCCATTCTGTAACTTGTATTGTCGCTCTCTCAGTGGTAAGCCATAGTAATACCTCCAGAAGAAGGCGCTTCAAAAGCCTCAATCTCGCGTTGTCGAAGTAAATGAAAAACGCCACTTCTATCGCGCCAGTCACGGCGTGTCGTCCGGGAAAATTACCGCGTAAAATGCAATTAAAATAACTACGAGATAGTGCGAAAGAGAGAGAGATGGACGGACGGCAATTACCTACGTCTTAAATAATTTAACAGCCGGCATGTCATTTGTCATTTATGCTCGAGATTAATGTATATATGTTCCTTCGCTGAGAGAGATAGAGAGATAGAGAGAGAGAGGAGAGAGAGAGAGAGAGGGAAACTATGAAAGTGTTAACCAGCCGTGCTGATTTCGCACATGGACTGTTGCACCGTCGCGTAACTAACGGCAACCTGCATAACTATCTATGTTAATTACGTACAGACGTGCGGGAGGATACAATCTCTCTCTCTCTCTCTCCCTCCCTCTCTCT
>UELV01044533.1:455-32680 GCA_900490015.1 Megastigmus stigmatizans
ATTTATATAAATCCCTTCCGTGATAGCGATAACCCCGAAAAAGAAAATAGACGAATCATTTAGAATCAAGTATCCAGTGGGCTAGTCCGTCAAGGCCTGGCCTGCCTAGAAACAATCTTCCTAATGTTCTTAAATATACAAAGTATATTTTATTTGCACTGTCGTCCGACGCAACTTACTGATCATTTAGTGAAACTTAATGCAGATGCAATGCATGTTTTCGCATGGGCACAGAGAAATCAAATTAAGTTTAACTCTGATAAGACGGAACTTATTGTGTTAGGCAGTCGTCCAAGCATCTCCAGTATAGATTTTTCCACTATTCCTATGATGAATATAAACGGCGTTTCTATTGGCTACTTTCGTACTGTCAAGGATCTTGGTTGTCAGCTGTCTAGGTCTTTAAATTGGGACAAACAAATTAGCCAGATTGCTAGTCGAGTTCATGGTGCACTCTACTCTTTGCGTTTTCACCGTCATGTACTCTCACGTAGTCTCAAACAGCGTCTTGTTGAAACTCTAATTTTCCCGCACTTTGACTACGCCTGTGTTGTTTTCACAAATCTAACGCAAGAGCAGAACTTTAAACTTCGCCGGCCCCTAAAGAACTGCGTGCGCTTTGTCCATGGCTATATTCCATGGCAAACCCCTGTCTCATCTTATCGTTTTTCGTTAGGGTGGTTAACGATTGAGAACAGACGGCTGCTTTTATTGTCTTCACTGGCCTTCACGGTTTTGTCATTAGGCAAACCTGCTTACTTGTATAAGTTCTTTACACTACGAACGGATATTCCTCAGCGACGCTTTCATCTCTCTTTACTCCTGAGCAGTCGGTCTATCCCGTACCCTGTACTACGATTCTTGAGAGAACCTTTTTTATTACTGCGCCTAGGTTTATTAACACCATGAGAGAGCATCAGATGCCTTTCGGTCTCAATGTTCTCCAGCACTTTAAGTCGTTAGTACTAAATTAACCGATGAGGTCGCACAGTGGCGGCAGAGAGTTTCACAAGACTCAAATCTAGTGCTAAATCCACTTCCACATGATGTGGTTTTACATGCACTATGGAATATCTGATGATTGCGAATTGAGAGTATCTTGATAAAGGGTATATATTTTACTTTAATTTACAATATTGTAAGCTTACCGTATGTTGAATGTATTTTTTATGTTTTGTTATCTAAGAGAGCTGCTTATTTTGCGCACTATTAACTGTTAACCTGTTACTTATTTTTGTTTTATATTGTTTATATTAATAATTCTATGTATTTCATATTCAGGGCTGTATGGAGTTGTACCCCGTAGCCTCAATGAATCATTCAATCTGTCAATCAATCTTTCTCTCTCTCCGTCTCCTCTTACGTAAGTAATAGCTAACTCGCGTTTCTCACCTTATAAATTTGATTCAGCTATTCTGCTGCCTTCGGGTGTTTGTTCCAGACAACTTGCATGCGCCTTTATGTAAGCCATCATCTCCGATATTTTCATTGTTATGGGTGCTCGACTAGGGATTATGTTAAAGGTCAGACTCGGTGATCTTCTGCGTCAATGTGCATGTCCGCAGCACCAACGACGACAACTACATGGCATGATTGGTTATCTGTCTAAATGTTTGCTGTGCTTGCTCCGCTGTTCTATTTAACAACCACTTGGCTGGATTAATTATTTTTCGCCGCAAGAGGGCAGCATCATAATCCAGATGGCGCGTGCTACGTGCGTCTTTTATACATAAATGCCGAGAAGCGATAAGGTATTTTTTAATTGTACAAATGCCGTGGCATGCAGCGTACATGAAGACTCCACTATCCAAGCAGTCGCGCCGCAATATATTTGTCTGCCTTGATTGCTTCAATAAAAACCACAGCATAACTAATCCAACGACAAAGCGTAAGAGTGAGAGCGAGAATGAAAATGAGTGAGAGAGAGAGAGAGAGAGAGAGAGAGAGAGAGAGAGAGAGAGAGACTAAACGGCAGGGAGTGATTGACAACACAGGCATGCACACATGCGAGATGCCTTGTGTAGCTAATACTCTAATTCGCTCGCTCAATGGATTGCAGGTGGGCAGGCACCCCTGCTTTCCGAGGCTATTACATCTTCAAAGCGTGCGAAAACTTCATCGGTCAGAAACATGAATCGGAGCAGTGTTATCTTCAGTATGCCTCCGTGCAACTTGTCATCGACCATGTTGGGCCTGTTTAGCTCATAATTTTAATTGCTCTTAAGAACAATTGATGATCATAGGACTCTTTTGGTGCGAAAGCTCGATGCTATTCCTGCTTCCTCAACTACTGTACCAACTACATGAGAGTTGATGAATGAGTTAGTTGATCAAGTTGATCACTTGAGAGAGTTATTAAATTGCAGTCATCCCAGCACCTCGACTAGTGCTCTGTTGCGTGTCTTGTTGCATCTACTGAACAGAAAACTAGACTACAGAGACTGAACAATAAATTCTTATGTTCAAAATCCTCCGCTTAAATGAACCTGAAAATTAGGCGACTTTTTTTACTAAATACCAGTCCAGGGGCACTAGCAGGGGTTTCACAAGAGAACTCTCGATATCGAAGGTGTGTACTGAAACTGGTATAAGAGCTTTCCAAGTGCAAGGTGCATACCTATGGAACTCTCTCCCTCATTGTCTGTGCTACTTTCCGTCTGCGTATGTTGTTAGTAGTGAGTAAAATGAGCTAAAACCTCTTGTAGGTTGAAAATAAACTATTTATTGTAACGAAGCTTGAAGTGTAGTGGAGCTCCAGTCAGAACGAATGTTTGGAGCGATCTGGCTCGTATCTCGACGGAAGGGAGGCGAGAGCTAAAAGCCTTGCGTCGTATCACGAGCGCAGTTTATAGTAAACACTACGTCAACAAAGTAAGGCAGCAAAGGGCGCGAAAATATAAAATTTTATTTCATATAACAACACTCCCACTCAATTATTTCCGCACATTACATAATTTTGCAAGCAGATTATTTATTCACGCTCTAATGCCGCTTTCAGACAATAATGTTATGAACTTTTGTTTGCTCAATGCTTTAGTCAATGGGTCCGCTCATTGTTCATTCGTCGGTACATAGACTACCTTTATTTCGTTCGATGCTTGTTTATCGCATTTATAAAAATATTGTGTTTAGATATGCTTTGACCTCTTCGAAACAGTAGCGTTAGTGACTAGTTTAATCGCTGCTTGATTGTCACAGTAAACAATCGTAGGCAATTTTTGCATAAAATCTAAATTATCAAGCAGTCTTCTCAACCAAACTACCTCTTTAGTGACAGATCACAACGCTATAAATTCAGCTTCAGTAGCTGATAAAGCAATGCTTGATTGTTTTTGTGACAACCAGGCCACTGGTCCGTCGTTTAACAGACAAAAATATCCAGTCGTGCTTTTTCTCGTATTCACATCTCCCGCCCAATCAGAGTCACTGTATGCAGTCAAACAATTATCCTTAGTTTTACCAAAGATTATGCCAAAATCAACTGTTCCTTTTAAGTATCGAAGAACACATTTAACTCCATTCCAATAACTCTCATCGGGATTTTCAGAAAATTGACTCAAGACGCTCACAATATATGCGAGATCAGGCCGTGTCGAGACCATAAGAAACATCAATGACCCAATCGCTTCTCTGTAGGGAAATTTTTGCATGTCGCTATTATCAGAATCGAATTTTATAAACGTTATACCTGGATCAGCAGGGATAGAGAGGGACGAGCAGCTTCCATGGTTGAATTTGTGTAAAATTTTATCTGTATATGCACTTTGATATATTTTTAAAGTTCCACGTTCTCTGTTTCTCTCTATCTGCATGCCTACAAAGAATTCCACGTTATAGTTTTTATTATCAAAAACAGCGCTCAGTTTTTCAAGTAAATGGTTCATTTTTACTAAACCATTACCGCAAATCAAACTATCATCAACATATATTACAACATATATCCATATAGTGGTTGTTACAATATAATATAAACAGGGATCTTGCGGAGATCGATTCATACCGTAATTTACAAAAAAAATTCATTAATCTTTTCATTCCATATTCTTGATGGCTGTTTGAGACCATATAGACTTTTCTTCAGCAAGCAAACTTTATCACTAATTTCAAAACCGAAAGGTTGTTCCATATAAACAACTTCCTCCAATTCGCCGTGAAGGAAAGCTGTCTTAACATCGAATTGTATCATTTCTAGATCATTTGCGGCAACTATGAATAATACAATGCGAATAGTACTGTATTTGACAACAGGAGAAAATATTTCAAAGAAATCAACTCCTTGTTTTTGTGAAAACCCCTTTGCTACTAAACGTGCCTTATGCTTATCCCCTTCTCCATCAACCGTGTACTTTTTCTTAAATATCCAGCGATTCAAAATTACGTTCTTATCAGTTGGCCTATCGACTAAAAGCCATGTATTGTTTTCTTCCAAAGAATCTAATTCCTCATTGACAGCCTTTATCCACTCAGCAGAGTCGTCTGCTTCAATCGCTTCTTGCAAGGTAATCGGATCACAGGTCGTTAACAAAACCTCAGCAATTTTTAAATTTGCAAAGTTACTTAATTCAGGCATAGATTTTAATCTTGCTCTGATTGAATAGGGATCCCGAGGAATCGGTTCTTTTGAATTATTGCGGACTACTTTGACGTCCAACTTACTTTCAGTTTTGTCATTAATTGTTTCCATATTACTTTTAATTACCAAAATATCATTCTGGCTGTTTGAATCAGTCGAACTTTCATCGAAAATTACATCTCTTCTAACGTAAGATTTTCGTAATTCTGGATCAAATACTCTGTATGCTTTCTCTCAGAACAGTAACCAGTCATGATCATTTTCACAGAGTTTGACTCCCACTTAGTTCTTTGATTTTTTGCGATGTGTACATAACAAGTACTACCGAAAATGCTCAAATGCTTTACCGAAGGTTTATTACCAAAATGTTTTTCATGTGGTGTTTTTCCATTCAGGGTATTTGTCGCATTTCGATTTTTAACGTAAACAGCGGTGGCAGTTGCCTCAGCCCATAAATAGAGCGGCAACTGTCTCGCATGCAGCATACGTTTAGCCGACTCTACGATAG
This sequence comes from Megastigmus stigmatizans, assembly GCA_900490015.1. NCBI lineage: Eukaryota > Metazoa > Arthropoda > Insecta > Hymenoptera > Megastigmidae > Megastigmus > Megastigmus stigmatizans. The sequence goes on from UELV01044533.1 coordinate 5,537, forward strand.
TCCTATTTTGTCTTTAAATATATACAATCTGCTCTGGTGCTCGAGGTGTAGTGTATTCATGCTTGATGCGTTTACTAATTAAAAATTGTTCGACTTGTTCATTGCAAAATTCTAAGCCACCGTCAGTTCTCAATCTTTTAATTTTAATTTGCACTTCAGTATAAAATTTTTGTAAAGCATCTAATACATCGGTCTTATTTTTAAGAAAATATACCCAGCAATATCTCGAATAGTCATCCTTCAACAAGAGAAAATAATACGCGCATCCAATTGAACTTATACTCATTTTACCATTTAAATCAGCATGAATCAGTTCTCCCGGCGCTTTAGCCCTAGTGGCTTCCTCCTTCGGAAAAGGGTTTCAATGCTGTTTACCTCTTCCACAACCTTCGCAGAATGGATTAACATTATTCAAATTTGAAACATTTAAATCATCAACGCACAAACTCGACATTATTTGCCGCAATGTTTGAAAATTAACGTGGCCTAATTTTTCATGCCAATCCATCAGTGACGTACCTACAGCTATATTTGCTTCAATGATTTTATTATCGGGCAGTAAATTTAGTCTGTATAGATTAACATTTTTTCGGATACCATCCACTACTAGCTTATATTTTTTTACTTGAGTCGCCTTGTATTAACAGGCAAGCATATTACCCACTAAGCCAAGGACAACTCTTCACATGTCGCTTGCATCAGAAAAATGTCCGACTTCAACATTAACTAGTTCCACATTGTCGTCGCCACGTGGAGCATTCTCGAATAACATAGATACAGTTTGGTCGTTCTTTTTATTTAAAAACGCCTTTTTCTTAGAATATTCGCGCGCAAAGTGACCAGGCTTTTTGCAGAAATGACATTTTCCACCCTTTACATTATTTAGTTTCGAGTTATCGCGAGATGTATATGAGCCACTATTATTTGGTTTACCCCGCGCAAAAAATTCTTCATCGTTTTTTCTTCAATATTAATGTTTCGCGATTTTTGCAGAGATTTTTCATTTACTAAATGATCAGTTAATTTTTCTACTTTTTGTTTTTCTGACGGAACCGCATACCACGCTGTACGTACATTATCATTTCGTCCAGGCAGACTTGACAAAATTTTTGCGATAACTACCGGCTCCTTTTTTCCATATTCAAGTCTTTTAATTTTTGCTATATGATTCGCCATTTTTTCTGTCGCATACATTTTCGCGTTAATAAATTGACTTAACAAAACCTGAATAGATTGATAGCTCTTCTCTGCATGTATCGTGCGTAGTCGCGTCCACATCTCTACAGTTGTGTTGCAGTCCGACAGAAAACGATGTTGTCGTTTTGGCCTCTGTTCCATCCACATACGACTTCAATATATTTTCAGTGAGGTAGATCTCCATTTTCCGCTTCCATAATTGGTAGTCCTTTCCATTGAATCGATGTAGATGATAGAACTTCATTTCAGGCATTTTAACTTCAGGCACAGAGTCTTCCAAGTCACTATCGTTTCCAAAAGGATGCTTTAGCGTGCTGGATTTTTCCTCACTCTCGCGTTCGTCTTCAGCTTCTTCTTGTAAAGCAATACCTTTGTCTTTCTCACTCATTTATCAAGATTACTGGGCCCATAACCTGTTGTTAGTAGTGAATAAAATGAGGAGAGCGAAATAAAACACCAAAACCTCTTGTAGGTTAAAAATAAACTATTTATTGTAACGAAGCTTGAAGTGTAGTGGAGCTCCAGTCAGAACGAATGTTCGGAGCGATCTGCCTCGTATCTCGACGGAAGACGGGCGAAAGCTAAAAGCCTTGCGTCGTATCACGAGCGCAGTTTGTAGTAAACACTACGTCAACAAAATAAGGCAGCAGAGGGCACGAAAATATAAAATTGTATTTCATATAACTACAGCGTAAATTCAAAGTGGAGGTCTATTAATACCTCTTTGATCTGGACGTTCAGTCACTCTGCGGTGAATACTGGGACTCCTACTCTAACTCGACTTGTATATGTTATAACGGGGGAATGCAACTGAGCGTGGGAGCGACTCGATAGCTTCCCCGCGTTTATAAGTAGAAGGCAAAAGAAGGTTAATTTCACATTCAAATTTTTATAAGTTACCTTAATCACGGTTCCAATATTTATCTGCATAGGTAGAGAAAATCAGGACGCCAGACACTATATTTTTAAATCAATCTAACAAGACTACTGAAAATTTGAGCAATGCCATTTGATCAATTTTTTAATTTGATTCTTTGAATTATTACGAGTTGCTGAAGGCAAGGTGCTTGATTGCAAGACTAGCGAGAGGGAGAGTCGTGAGGTCGAACGGTCAGAGACGCTTGTAGATTTTAGCTGAGTTTCGAGTTATGGATAGTCACACTTAAACATGCATAAATAAATTATAAACAATAAAAATAAATGAGTTTACGCTGGTAAAATTCAGGTAATAAAATAACCAACTAAGTCCTTTAATAGGCAGACAATAAATAGTTGCAAATGACCTCTGGGAGGCATACTATTTTGATGGATGCAAATACTTATTTTAATATTTATTTGATAACAAATTTATCGAATTAAAAAATGGACACTATTAAAGATCTACCATTAAAGAATTACCGTTTTCATAATTAAAAAATGTGGTGTCGCTAACGTCTAAGGATCCAGAAAATTTAGAGAATCTTCCAAAAGTGTAGAAATGCACAGTTAATATTAAAACTAATACACTAATCAAGAGAGTAAATAATACTTAGGAAAAAATTTACAGAAATACTGATAAATAAACGATGCATAATAATTGAAATGCTGAAGCTTGCTTGAAACTTAAAAGAGTTTTAAAAAATGAGATTTCAATCTAATTAAAATACTAAAAAGCAATTATTTTTTATTGCTCAAATTACTCGAACTTAAATAATATCGAACATAATTTAAGACACAAAATTACGTATGGCGTCTCCAACACATTCGTCATATTAAATACGATACTATTTTAGGTAAGCAATAATACTTCGTTAATCTTTGAGGATAAAAGAATCAACGAACATGATCAATAAAAATTTTGGAAAATATGATTTTTCACAATAATTTAAATTGATCAATTAACAGCTTACCGAAAGTTTTGGAAAATACATTTTTTGAAAAAGCATTGCACGAATTCCGAAACGTGAGCGAAAAAAAATGCGAAACAGTCAAATAAAATGATCTTAAAATTTGGCTGCTCGTCGACTGTAATCCTGAGATCTTTTGTACACTGAAAGAAATACGGCCGGCTAAGTAAAAAAATACTTTAATATCGTAACCGGAAAATTCGATTTAACGTTCAGTTCGTATAATAAAAAAATCTAAAATAAGCCATTTTACGTTAATAAATTGAATAACTGAATTCTACAAATTAAAAATCATACGAAAAATCAGACTTTACGACTATGATATAAAAAAGTTATTCATCAAGCGGACGGGAGATTTCACGGCCTTGCGACGAAAAATACTATTATTTGACTTTACGATTAGAAGCGGACTACATTTCAATTTTGTAATAAGTCAGTAAAATTCATTCGAAAAGGATATAAAATTCCTTAGTCTTACAGGTGAGAGACACTTAATATTTGATTTAAATTATTGACACTATTGCAAATTCGGGTAGTGTGTTTTTTAATAAAGTATTTTCGAAAACATAGGTAAGAGCATCCTTGATATGAAAATACAGACGAATCGTAGATAATTAATTATTCTGTCGCACAGGTTAAAACATTTCTTTCAGAGTACAAAAGATCTCAGGATTACAGTCGACGAGCAGCCAAATTTTAATTTCATTTTATTTGACTGTTTCGCATTTTTCTTTCGCTCACGTTTCGGAATTCGTGCAATGCTTTTTCAAAAAATGTATTATATTTTCCAAAACTTTCGGTAAGCTGTTAATTGATCAATTTAAATTATTGTGAAAAATCATATTTTTCAAAATTTTTATTGATCATGTTCGTTGATTCTTTTATCCTCAAAGATTAACGAAGCATTATTGCTTACCTAAAATAGTATCGTATTTAATATGACGAATGTTTTGGAGACGCCATACGTAATTTTGTGTCTTAAATTATGTTCCATATTTTGTAATTTCGAGTGATTTGAGCAATAAAAATTAATTGCTTTTTAGTATTTTAGTTAAATTAAAATCTCATTTTTTTAAACTCTTTTAAGTTTCAAACAAGCTTCAGCATTTCAGTTATTATGCATCGTTTATTTATCAGTATTTCTGTACATTTTTTCCTAAGTATTATTTATTCTCTTTATTTGTGTATTGGTTTTAATATTAAATGTGTATTTCTACACTTTTGGTAGATTCTCTAAATTTTCTGGATCCTTAGACGTTAGCAACATCACATTTTTTAATTATGAAAATTTATGGTTATTCTTTATTGGTAGACTTCAATAGTGTTCATTTTTTAATTCGATAAATTTGTTATCAAATAAAGATTAAAATAAGTAAACGCGTCGCGGTGTGAGTTAGCGCTTCAATTTTCCCTGCCGCTACGCGCTTGGTGCAAGCCTACGCGCAACCGCGAGCGACAAGCAGGGCGAGCGCCTCCCCCCATCTCTTCGCGCTTCTCCTTTCTACCTTTCGTCGCCACTTCTTCCACCCGCTGTAGCTGCCCGCTGATTGGGTCATCTTACAAACTTTTAACAATTAATATCTCGGAAACAACTTGTCAGATCGAAAAACGAGAAAGTTACGTCATTCTTAGAATTTCGCGATCTATCGAATGGTATATAGCAAATGCGATGGAATTGATTCATCCTGTATACTTGAAGAGGCAACCATATAATATTTGACTAAAAACTCTATCACAGAAGAATAGAAACCATAAAATAGAATAGACTCTTATTGCGAAAAAAAATTGGGGTTTACTGTCCCTACAATCGAACATTTCCATTGATGTAAGGCACGGATTGAGGAGGCAAGGTTGAAAGTAACTGTGTTTGCACTTAAAAAGAAGTCCTCAAAGTCTGGCGAAAAATGATAAATACGAGAACCTCAATACCACTGTTTGAAACGAGCGTAAAGGGGTTCGTTTTTTCTAATCGCAAGGCAATTACACTTTTTCGCGGTTACCCGCTCAAGACGGAGCTCGTAGAAGGCCGCTACTCTGTCCGACGGCAAACGTTCCCCGATTGTATGCTCCTTGATCTCGTCATTTTGTCGGTTAATTCGATACCAGTGAGACACAAACAAATTGGAGTTCGTCATACGGTTATAATAATTAATATTTTAATAATAAATCCGGTCTAAATAAATGCAATAAGTCGCGCTTTACGGTTCGCGAAACTCTCGAGTCTCCATTCGCCGTCACTCGATCTACACTATAGCGCACAGAGGAAGCCGAAACGTAGTATAGCTAAAAAGTAGCTACCACCAGGCAATAAAATGGAGAGTGTGTGCAAATAAACACCGTGTACCACCAAGGCAACAAAAGAGAGAGACAGAATTTACAAACGGCCGATTTTAAGCAGATGAAAAATATACGTAGTGCAGAAGAAAGAAAAAAATGTCTTTTTCCCACGGAGTTTGGACTCGTGCAACTCAGGTACTAATCGAGCTGTCCACTGAGCTGCGATTCGACGGAAAATTGTATATATAACGAATCTCATGACACGGCAGAGCCACCGGCGCTAACCAAAATTTCTTGGAACAAGATTGATTGAAATTTATCAGTGATACCCGAAATCTGCTATTATATAAATATATATGTACTGTGATAATTGGCGAGTTACTCGTCTGCACGCGACGAGCATTAACGCGTATATACGGATTGCGCGAGTATTACGCTTATCCGCTGTGCATATGGCTCGCGAAATTCGAGTCCTGCGCGTGCCAGAGATAGATAGATAGATAGATGTTTGTTTATTTGTCAATATTTACAAAAAGTATAATACATATAATTACACATATTTTCCTTTCAAATTACAATAAAATTACATCAAATCGAGATATTATTGCACTTACTATGATATCACAGATTTGCTTACTCAGATAAACTAAACTATTTACAAATCAGTCTTAAAATATTGCGCAAACCTATTACTAATATCACAGTGCGTCACATAAAATACAAATAAACAGTTACAAAATCAGTCGATATCTATCATATAACAATATATTTAAAAATAAAAGTCAATCATTCACTCTACTCATTCATTCGTCGACACACTCACGCTAATAAATACACTTAAACTTTAAAATCAATGTATAGGGGACAAAACGAAATAAGTTAACATACAGTTCATTCGATTGCCCCTAGTGCGACGTGTAAGACATTCAATTTATAACTAAAACTTATGCTTATTACGAAATGAGGTCACAGGCTTCGTCCCTGGATGACTAGGCATCAAGTTCGAGAAGGTGTTTAAGCACCGCCGTCTTGAATCCGCGCAAAGATGGAATGTTGCGCAGATTGGCTGGGCGAAAGTTCCAGAATCGCACACAATGGACCTGGAAAGATCTCATACCAGTTTCCGTGCGCACTCCCGGCACCGAGAGTTCTTGTGCATCACCCCTGCTAGCGCACCTGGGCTGGTGTTTATTGAATAAAGCCGCTAAATAACCTGGTTCATTTAGTCGGAGGATTTTATACATTAAAATAGCAGCAAAATATAATACATCCTCCGACTGTCAACGCGCAAGCAGCCCAGCCGCTTTCTATAGGGGGTGATGTGCTCATCCCTCCTAACACCGTAGATAAATCGCACACATGTGTTATTCAGTCTCTGTAGCCTAATTCTCTGCTCGTCTGACGCGTCAAGACACACCACAGCGCAGTAATCAAGATGGAGTAAGACTAGAGCTTCAACCAGCCTTCTGCGCAATACCTCGGTGATACATGCCCTTATATACCGCAGGCTATATAGGGCTTTATTGACTTTTTTCGTTACACAATGGACCTGTGGTTTCCACGTTAATTTACTATCTAATGTAACACCAAGGCTCACGACGGTGTTGGAAAAAGGCACAAGCACTCCACCCCCCCATGATTAACCCAGGAAGAAGAACCATTTTTAGATAAAACGCGTTGAGGGCGGCTTTGTAAATATGATTTAATCCACAGGAGTGCGGACCCCAAAAATGCGAGATCGCGCAGTTTGCTCAACAATCTCGAAAGAGAGATGGTATCAAATACCTTGCTGAAGTCGAAGAGCAACAGCAAGGGGATCATCCTTCGATCAATGCCTATACAAATGTCATCAGTCAATTTAAGCAGGGCTGTCTGTGTACTGTGATGCTGTCTAAACCCTGCCTGTAAATGATCAAGAATGCCGATCCAGGAGAGGTAGCTGGTAATTTGGGAGTGTGCAATCTTCTCGAGCACCTTGGAGAGGAAGCACAGTAGGATGATGGGACGAAAGTCCGAGACTGAGGATGGAGCTGAAATCTTTTTTAAAGCCACTAACTGAGCTTGCTTCCAAGTACTCGGGAAGATTCCCAGAGCAAAGGAGGAGTTGAATAAACGAACTATATAATTCCCCAACACTGGAAGAGACTTCACCACAACACTCTGCGGTATGTCATCCACACCCCTCGCCTGCAACGAAAAATGAGATATGGCGAGAACTACATCAGTAAAAGTTACCGGATGAAAAGCAAAACCGTCTTCAGACGCCGACTGTATAACATTCATTATATCATCTATATTTTCATTGGGTGCAATTGAAACACCCGCAAAGTACGAGTTCAGCTCTTCCGAGGTAAAAAAATAAGAGAGAGAGAGAGAAAAAGGGAGTAAGAATGGAAGAGCGAGTGAGAGAGAGAGAGAATCTACGAGGAGCTAATTGTCGCGCGTGCGGATAGATAGAGAATAGATTCGTTCCGGCCATTGTCTTGTGCTAATCACGATTTTTGCTTTGCCGATTTTCAGGAGATATTTCGACCCCTGCGAAGTTCGTTATCGCTTGTGTGTATATGAGTGATATCACCAGGTAAATATCGTGTGCTGCTTGTTTGATAATGATGAGGAAAGTGTGCTGGCTTTATCCTCTCTTTTCCGGAGAAGACGATTTTCGTTGCCCACATCTAGAGTTCTGCCGCCATTTCCTTGTCACGCACACTCTCTATTGCTTTCGTCAATTTTTCGCAATTATCGTAAGTACTGTACTTACAGAACTTTATGGTTATATACTAGAGCTTCTCTCTCTACGGCACGACTGCAAGTAATAGGAATTTTTCCGTGTATACTGAACAGTCATAAGCGTACGTGTTTTTCGCAATATCTCACGTTGGGTTTATTTCGATTAGTTTAACACACGTAATTGAAGTCGGATTTTGTCCCACTTCACAAGTTAACGGAGATGGCATATCACCAGAACATCGAGTCGACTTGCTGCAAGTAAGTTGCAGCTTGCTGACTGAAACCACAGACACAACGATTGAAATGATTATGTACTGATAATAATTATTAAAATATAATTTAGCCCTCCGTTACAGTATATTCATATGTATATTTCTATCCATGGGGACTTATGCAGACAATTTACAATATGAAAAGGGCCTTATGCTGACTCCAGAGGAATAATATAGTCGTCAAGATGTCAAAAAGAATTCATATGTGGAAGGAAAAATACTTATTCTGATTTTTATTACATGTACAGTTGTGCTTCTCGAAAAATTTTTTTCAATTTTTTTTATTTTTTTTCTGCGGTAATAGAAGCAGGCCCTGCAGGCGAACAATATTGGAACTAATTTAATAAAAATATCTGCATAAGTATCTATATATACCTGTATATACAGGGTGGAATTTTTTCAAATAGGAACCCAAATTTTATCTCGGATTCTAAAACAGCACGAACTTTTTCGTACAGATATTTACCCATGTCATAGGATAAAATGACCTTCATATGTCATACAAATGTTAAATAACATTTTGATTCAAAATGACTGACAAATCGTGTTTTTTGCGGAATATAACCTCTTTAATAGTTGTTGGGGCCAGGTAGGCACAACATTATTGACCTTGACCCTAACTTTCACGGTCATTTTCAAGGTCATTTGAAGGTTAACTCTGTGTTTTTTAATGGGAATCCCTATTTTTTACTACGGATTTAGGAGTAGTAAAAAAGGGCGCAATATTTTACGTAAGCATATGTACCTATGTCATGGATTAAAATGACATATAGAGGTCCTTTAGGGGTCAAATATCTATTTAGTAGGAGATAACCAAAAAATTTTCGTTTTGGACACATGAAATTCATAGATTTTTCATTCGTATTTTCGAATGGTCACATTCAAAATGTAAAAAAATAATTTTTTATTAATTAAAAATGAAGTTTAATTGTAAAACACTAAAAAAAATTTTTTTTTTTTGATTAGATTTTTTACCAACTTTTCGTTATGCAATCATCTTGAAACCAATTTGGATGGTGGAGGAAATGTCTGAACTTTGAGAAAACGTGTTTGGAAAATTAATTTTGTTAACTACATGATTCAAAATGGCGTCCAAAGTGAAAATTGTTACGAAATATCTTTAGGACGCTTTAACTAATAAACTTTCAACTTTTTGAAAAAAATTCTAAGAACAAGAAGTACTTAGAATTCATCAAAGAACTCAATAGAACTTTTTCAGTGTCTTTAGAGAAAATTTAGAAAAAATCTACTCGAGTTTTTTTATAAATTAAACAAAATTGAAGAAAAATTCTGAAAAAAATCCTATTGTGTTCTTTGATGAATTCTATGCCTATTCACAGTTCCGCTTAACTGAAATGTCGCTTTATCAGAAAAAACAATGTTGTTAAAAAGGATCATCAGTTATTATTTGGATCATCAGATGACTAAACTTTATCCTTCTATCGAAAGCATCTTCAGATAATTCCTGAAACAATTTAATTTTGAATGGATGCTATTTATTACGCTTCAAAATTTTATGAGCAGATGTAACTCCAATTTCATGTTGTTGTGAAGAACGTCTAATATTACAATGAAGATCATTCATGAAAGACTGTAAAACGTCTAAGCTTTTTTCATCATCAGTTGATGATTTAAATCTGCCTGATATAGGACGATTTTTAACACCACCAGTCTCTTCAAAACCTCTGATTGTTAGAATTACAGTACTTTTTGAGATAGGATTCTTCCATCCCCATTCTATGATTCCATTAGCTACGACCGTTTCATTGAATAAACGCTGTACCGGTTTGTAACCTCTCTGTTGACCACCTCACCCTCGCATCATCAACAAGGATATTCTTTCTTGTTCAGTAAGATGTGTGATTTTTTACTATAATTAAAGGTACCACTATTGAGAATGAGCAGCGATCTGTATTACGAAGTAAGAGAAATGTTAAGTTGTCACCTTACTTAAGGGGACAGCTGGTGTCGGACCTGTAAAAAAAACTTACAGAATTTGTTATTAACAATTTACCTTCCAAAGTAAAATTTCACACCCTGGTAAGAGATGCATAGTAATAAAAGTGTGCGTCCACACTGGCTTTCACGACGGCATAAATAGAATTCGAGAAAATTCTAATCGCACTTACTGCGTGAGAGCCGGGGCTCGACGTCTTCTCTCTCTCTCTCTCTCTCTCTCTCTCTCTATCTCTCTCGTACGCACATGCGCCCACGCTGAGTAGTTGCAGCTTCACGCCTTATCCATCTGGTACCGCGGCGGCTAGCGTTCTCTCTGGCCTGTAGGACGTCGCGTTCCGTCTGCCAGGCTCGAACAATATGACGCCGCTTCGCCTCGGCCCTCTTCTCCGTTCGCTCGGAGTTGCGCACGCGCTGTTGCACTCGCGCACGTAATTCAAAACGCGTTCTATGCCGTTATACCCTCCCTCCAGGCGTCGCGTACCTCCAGAGAGCGACATAGCCGTTTCGAAGGGAAACGAGGAAGAGTTGCCCTTGGCCTTGGGTAGGATTGCCTGAGGCAAATGAATTTTATTATTCATTTATATGGGTGTTTTTTCCGTGTAAAAAAACAAAATTGTATAAAAAGATATAAAAAAGAATATAAGGCTAAATTTCACAATATCTTATGTAGAAGGAGAGAGCATACCGGCCAGCGGCTATTCCTTTCTTCGTCCACTGGCAATTGCGGTGGCTTCTCGCTTTCGGGCACTTCCGCTGCTCCCTTATCCCCGGATGTCTACACTTGTTGCAATACCTCTTACTTTTAGTGGGCTATCGGGGGTGCGGTACCTGCCGCTGGCTATGGATGCGGCTGGCGGCTTGTTGGGTTGGCATGGCCGTCTGCCGGGCCATCTGCCGAGTTCAGTTTGGCCCGCGCTGCTTCCTCTCGCGCACGTGTGAGTTCCAGCTCGCGTCCTGCGAACACCACGGCGTCTTCTGCTGCTGCCGCCAGTCTCTCTCTCTCTCTCTCTCTGTCTCTCTTCTCGCTCTACTTGCGCCCGGCGCAGCTTCTTGGCCGCATCCTCGCAGCGTGCTGCCTCCTCCGCCCGTCGCGCCTTATACTGGGTCACGTCGTCCTGCTCCTCCCAGCGTTTTCTAACCAGGACCAGACCCACCTGCCAGCCCTCTCTTCGGCGCTCGTGAAGTTCTTGACGAACTCGTCGAGGGCATTGAAGGCTTCGCCTTCCAAGCGAGATGAGGTCTTTATGATGTCCTTTTCTAGCATATCGTCGACTTGCCGATGCATTTCCTCCTCCACCTTCGGCGAAACCGGATAATACTTTTGTTTTATCGGCTTCGCCTTACCGACATCTATATCATGTTCGGCTAGGTGGGTAAAGCCAAAAGAACCATCATTCGGTGGTAATACCTCGTCCAACAGCGCTTTTAGCTGTGCCAGATGCTCCTCTGAAACATCTGCTACTCCAATTGATGCTATGGCCACGCGAGAGGCAGCGATCGGCCACTTCTAGTGGGGCGTAGGCTCGGTCTCTTTTAAGAGTATCTGGTCAGTGTCTGGATCCAACATGGCTGGGAATGCTCTGATGAAGTTCACTCCAACGTAGCATTCCTCATCGAGGCCGGGAAGGATCGCTACTCTTACCTCCTTCGTCAAGCCTTCTAGCGTGAAAGGTAAGAGTATGTGACCGCATACTTCCGTTTGCAAGCCCAACCTCTCCGATTTCTGTCTGGAGGAGGCTTCTTTCGAGACTGGCTGCGATTTGGAGAGCTACTGGACCCATGACTGTGCTCGAGGTTCCCGGATCGTAGAGCGCTCTAAGCTGGTAGTCTCCGATTTCTACCTGGAGCCACCATTGGGTTTCGTCTTTAGGACGATAATTTGGCCCTTTTTCATCCCTTCTGGGAGGTTCTGTCTGAAGCGTTAAGGCTGTATCCTTCTGGATATGCTCTTGGTCTTCTGCCAGGGCCTTTCTAGGTCACGGCTCGGTAGATGGTGGGGCCATGGGTGTAGGTGGCGCGGTAGAGACCCCCTCTAGTCTCCCCCTGTCCCGTTTCCCGAATAGTTCGGGCAGTACTTCTTCATGAAGCCTAGCCTTCCACAGGCGTGACAGCGTAGCGGTCCTTTGGGGTCGAACCTGGGGCGTTCTTTGCCCTTTCTTTCGCCGCTATCTCGGCCTCGCCTTCTGCTGTTTCGCTCTTCCCTTCGGGGTAAGTGTTTTCGCCCCTCCTGTATTTCTGCCGTATTTGCCGGGCCTAACTCCGAGGAATTTCGGCATTTCTGTAGAGCCGTTTGTAGTTTGGCATCCATTAATTTCGACATCTGCTGGATCCAATCCAGTTCTACAGCACTTGGATGAGTCATGGCCGCGGCTGCCACTTTAGGGTTGTTTTTGTTTTGTATCCCATTTCTAGGCACAAAGTTGTTTCGGCTTTAGGCGGCATCCTGAAAGCTTTTTCGCTCTCCATAGTTTGCTCTGCGTCCGCAGCTAGCATGAGAAGCGTCACCACCGAGTCGCATTCTCTTCTTTTCACTTGCCGTTGTAGCTGCGGCAGCGTATTTCCATACAGCATATCGATCTGTGCTATCTGGTCCAGTATCAGCTTAAGTTTTCGCATTATGCCGAACAGATACGTGAGGTAGTCTCTCACTGGTTCATCTGGACCTTGTATCCTGGCGTTGGCTTGTACCGCCAGGCGTTGTTGATACCGTTGGCTTTTGCTGTACCAACGTTGTGCTGCCAGGGTTAAATTCGACGAACTAGTCCACTTGTCTCTCTCATTCTTGTAACAAGTGGCTGCTGTACCAGTGAGCAGCTCTGCTAGTACTGCGAACATTTCCTCGTCGGATACGTTTGCCGAGGCGCTGCAGTCTTCCACTCGGCTGAGGAATATATCTATACTCTGGCTTTCTCGCCAGAGAATCGAACTTGCCACTTCCTTACGATCCCGCCAATGTCTCTGGGTGCTCCAGAGGTTCGGCTCCATTGGGAGTTGCCATTTCCGCCCCAGTGGCGAGTGTCGCTCACTCTTTTGCTGGGCTTGGTCCTCTTTACGAGGGGTTAGGCTTAGCTGAATACGTATGCGGGTTCGTATTTCGCCGGTTTGCCGGTGCGCTTGCGTCCTGGGTGGTCGTCGTGTATGCGTTTCCGTACCTCATGTCGTTTAAGCCTCTGCCGGGGCTAGGTACTCGCTGCCCCGGCTGATCACCTTGTGGTAGGTTCGGGTTGAGGCGTGTGCTTTCGAATCCTGCTCTTGGTGAGCTCGTGTCGTCGATATGATTCGGCATCTCGTCGTAGTGGTACGTGAATGTCTCCTGGAACCCGACTTGTCTCGTTCTGTCTGGTTCTACCCTCGTGCTTGACGCAGGTGGTGTGCGTGCCATGTTATCCACTTTCTCTGTTAGGGTTCTGACCCTAGAGATAATGTCTGTCAGGCACAGCGAGAAGTCTGACGGGGCTTGAAACCACGTGCCATCTGTGACTGTCAACGTCAGCCAATCTCGTTTCCTTGACGTTTCTTCGTTCTCGCTGTCGTCTTCGTCAGTGGCGTGCGTGCTTACCGTGGCAGGATTTGGCCATGGTGCTGTGGCGTTGAGGCTTTCCATCACCTTTCCATCTGATGCCAACTCTTCTAACAGATATGGGCCCGGTATCTGTATTTTATTTGCTGTTTCACCTCGTGGCTCTCTTTTACTGGTTATCAACCGCGATCTTGTATCGGTGAGTTCCAAGGTCTCTAGATGTTCTTGGAACTCACCGTTAGGATGTATTCCTCTACCGCTCTGTCCAATTCTTCGCACATAGCCTTACGTTTTTCTATACAATCTTGTTTTTTTTCTCTTGACTAAATGCTACCTGTGTGCAAGGTTTTTCGGTTTTAAGGCGCTTTTTATTACTTCGCTCTCTTCTTTATCCTTCGTGGATTGTCAGAGTCGCCCATATACTGAGACTCGTATATCGGGTGTTGTGAGCTTTCAGAAGTTGTCGGTTTTTCCGCGCCGGTGATCGCCTTCCGGAAATTTTCTCCTACCTCAGTGGGATTAAAATTTCGAAGGTATTAAAAAAAACCAGTTCCCTTAAAAAAACTCGAAATTCCGGGAAAAGAATTAAAAAAACCAAGCTTTTCAAAGAAAGGTGAAATTCCCGGAAAATCGAAAAAAAAACTACGTTTTTGAAAAAAAAGTTATAATTTCAAGAAAAATAAATAAATCTAAAAACAAATAATGTTTCGGAAAAAATGGCAAAAATGATTTTTCTGCAAAACCGTCTATGGTACCGGCTGCTCCCCTGCTACCTTTCACAAATAGAAAGGCCGAGTTCGCACGCCCGTACAAGTTTCGACCCCGCTTGCTTCCCACAGGTTATTCTTCGTCCAGTAACCTGGTAATTACGCGGCACCGTCGGCCAGTGTGCGTCCACACTGGCTTTCTAGACGGGATAAACCGAACGCGAGAAAATTCTAATCGCACTTACTGCGTAAGTGCGAATGCCGGGGCTCGACGTCTTCTCTCTCTCTCTCTCTCTCTCTCTCTCTCTCTCTCTCTCTCTCTCTCCCTCTCTCTCTCTATGTTGCTTCTCTTTCTCTCTATGTCTCTCTCTCTGTTGCTCCATGAGAATAAATTATTAAAAGAAAAAATAAATTCGCTTGTTGATAAAATTTCAAAGATGGTCGACGATGTCGCCGGTAATAATAAAATAAATAAAAACTATGTTAAACCTAACGACGAAAATGTAAATAACGAGTCGCAGGTGTTTGTTTCGTTGGGCTCCACACATAAATCTGCACCCTCTTGTCGCTCGTGCTGTGAGAGCTCTGGCGCGGGATCTATCGTAAGTGCTAAGCACTGTAAAGCCCTTATAAATGGTATTTTATACGAAGAAAATTCAGGTGTCAATATTGAAAATGTTGCCTTAGCAGTGCTCAGCACTGTCCTTCCTACGCTTTCTATGGAGGACGTCGTTGGAGCTCGCGTCCTGCAACCTCGGAGTGCGAGCGGCGATGGGTCGGAGGAGACCGGCGGTGACACGGTGTTGAGATCGAGAAGACCGCCGTCTTGTGTAGTTAGGCTCGCCAGCAGAAAGCGACGATGTTAAATCCGCTTCTCCTGACCATGACTCTGTCACGCACTTGCCAGACAGGAAAACACACACGGCATAAACAGGCCCGTTACAAATCGCGCCACGAACGTGTTCGGCCACGGGAGAATAGGCTCGAATTAAATCGAAAAAAGTGTGCTCGGAAAATCGGTGGAAGAAGAAATATTATTTTAGAATAATATTTCAAACACGCGAAATTCCGAGCATCTGTTTACATCGGCCGGGAGGACTGTAAAAGCCGCGGCACGTGTAAGCAGTACGTATAGTGTGAGAGCGAGAGAGAGCACAAACCCTACATCAGTGCAGGCAAGTGCGCAGATGCTACGGCCAAGAGAGTGCCGAGAGGGGAGCGCTCAGCTCGAAATCCAGCGGTGTCGAGACAGCGCGAGCACAGGCGCGTAGGTGTAGCTGCCAAAATATTGATTTAATTAGATTTAAATTAATATCGACGTGTGCTCGCGTCTGAAGGCTGTGCACGGTGGTATGTCAAGACTAGTAGTGTGTTAGCGCCGAATATTATTTTATTGTTGATTATAATTTATTATTATTACTTTATACTAATTTAACGGCGAGGTACTTCATTCGTCCAAGTGAGTGGACCGGATGAAGGAGAGGGTGAATTATGGAACAATAATCCATCCCTTGTAATGTAAAAGTCGGTAAAAAGCTGTCGGTAAAACAGTTCAAAATTTTTTTTGCTGATTTCCGGGAAATTTTCAATTCAAAAAATTTTAAAAAGTGGACGAGTGAAGTACATCACGTGATCGTGTTATTTATGATTTATTTATTGTTTGTAGCGATTTTTTTTCGAGCGTTTTCAGGAAATTGCGCGACGGACATTTACGAAATTTCGGCGAAAAAGTGCTTTTGGGAAGGGATGGAATAAAATTAAACATGGTGTTTTTTTTGTTCTTTCCAATAGTTTTTTTCGATTTTATGGAATAACTAAAATTTCTTTTTTTTTTTTTGAAAGAAATAAAAGATAGATAACGGAAATTCGCGTAGAGAGTGAATTACTCCCAAAAGCACAAGGAATCGATCTCGGCACACCTCTAGTAGGATTCAAACCTGCGACCACAAGTGGAAAAAACGCGTAGACACAGAGGGTTCAAACGCACACAACAAGAGAAGTTCGAACGCAAGAAGAGTTCGAACTTATGCGAGTCGAAGTTCGAACCCAAAGTATTCCTGTGGAAGGAAGCACAGACCAAGAGAAGCCTGTGCATCCGAAAAGCCCGGAAAACTGCACTAGCAAGTAAAGCTAGTATACTTGAAGCCATACAGCTCGAGTAGAAGTAGAATTCGAGCTCGAGAGTTCGAGATTCGAACCCGGCAAAAGTCGACTCCTTGCTCGAGCGGATCTGGAGAGGTGCACTAGAGCAAAATCTAGGCAACTGCGTAAGATTCGAACTCGAGAATTCGAGATTCGAACACCAGATCGTAAGTGATTTTGAAACTTCAGCGTCAATCTTTAGGAAAAATAATATATACGAGGCTGAAGGCTATAGAGGGCTGGTGCTACGCCATGGAAGGGGAAGACCTGGAGGCAACGTTAACGGAATTGCAGCTTAGCCACCAGGGTCTTCCCTTCGCGAAAAAGAATAGATTGCAGAAATGGCTGTTGGGGGATTACTCGGGATTACTGGGGGGATTACAGATGAGCTCGAACCACAGATGCAATGTGAGGAGTTGCGGAGAGCCTATATCGAGGGAAAGGCCTTCGAAGTAACTGGATTCACGATTTACGACGAAAACGTAAATCACGATGGGTCACAGCCTTGTCAAATGCTGCTCGTGGATACAGTGGTGAAAGCAAGCGACGACGAACGAATAGAGCAGTTTTACGGGCTCAATGCGCCATAGCTGGAGAAGGAGATTCAGCAGAAGAACTCAACCACGGAGCAGGTCCCGGTCGAGCAGACAGAAAGGCCGACTAGGGAGAGCGACACCGATAGCGAGACGGATGGGTCAGCTAAGGGTAACGAGGTGGAGGAAGCAACACCTCCAATGGTCTTCACAGGACCTCGAGCGGAGTATATCATGATGATATTCTCCAAGATAAAAAATCAGATGAGATTGCTCAACGAGAGGGTCTCAGAGATCTCTCGTCACTGCACAGCGTTAGAAGGAGCAGCAAAAACTCCATGCGCGTGCACACAGAGTGGCAGTGATTGTCGGCTGAGGCCGACAGCGCCAGATTTCGAGGTGAACCAGGGGAGGAAAGAGCTCCGAATAGTCTCTAGTACGAGACTAGAAGGCCGAAGTTCACTGAGACCGAACGCCACTGGTTTTGGCCTGCATACGGAGAGGCTGGCTGAAAAAGTCTCAAATAGGCGACCACATGTGAATTTCCATGATACATTTATGTGTTATCCTGGAAATAGTAGCCTATTGGTGGAGGCACAGGTGCGCAGGCCAGCACAAAATGTTTCAAATGCTACTGGTGTAGGCACAGCCTGGGAGAGGGGGAATCTCTTAGGTGCTTACGTACCAGAGAGAACTAGCAATGAAATGATGAATTTGAGTGCTAGCGATAGACTCAGATCCAATACCCGATTTATTTCTGGAACCAGCAGACAAGCACGACACGCAGGTCGAGATGTTGGCCAAATCGTATTTCTCACCCTAGTAGAAGAGGGTCGAGTGCTCGCTGATCTGACAGAGAAGGAGCTGCTATACTCTTTGTCAGAGTTACTGGATGAGTTCTGCGCCGCTTTCAGGAGGTGGTATGGCGTGAACAAGGGGTTTCAGCAGAGATTGATTGCTGAAGCTAACGCACGCATCCAAGGCCAAGAAGAGCCGGTGCATGACTTTATCACGTGCCTGCAAGCAATTGTGCTGAAGCAGGTCGCAGTGTCTTCGATAGAAGCGCAGCTGGACCTCATGCACCGGAATATGCTGACGAAGCTGCAGTGTATGGTCCGTCGTGCAGAAGCCCGGGACGTCGAGTCACTAATGGAGCTGGCACGGGATGCTGAGCTCATAAGCACAGCAGGTGAGGCGTTTACACCTCCACCGTCACCACAGAACACCGTGATGCCGGAAATGGCGTATAAGAAGCCCCAGAAACTTCCAAAAAGTGGCAGCAGTCGGCCTGTGTCAACCGGAGACAACGGCATTCGCTGAGCTGCTCAAGGAGGTCAAGACTCTGACCGAGCAGCTCAAGCATCGAGCGCGGAGTAAGTCTCCAGAAGCGCTGAAAAAGCGACAGGGCTATCGTAAGCCCAAAGGACGACCTAGCTCTCCTGTAACAAAAGAGACGAAAGGAGAGCATGGACAGCGTCCAGTTCCGGTTAGCCCTCGGCAAATTTGGAAGCAGATGAAATGCTATACGTGCGAGAAACCGGGGCACATGGCCAAGGATTGCCGAAGCAATATGGTGGGAAACGGAAGGAGAAGCGCGCTTTAAAGGTCGCTGCGTCTCCTATAATCCCGTTAAAGACCTCTAAGTCGCCTAGAGAGTTCGACGGAAGTTGTTCAGAAGTAGTACATACTGATGAACAGCGTGACGGGTCGTCAGCGCAATGTTCGGATCCTGACGAAAGTGAAGACCGATGGTGGCGGTAAGTCAACATCGGTGGTTATAGGAATCGAGGGTTGTTTGATCCTGGAGCAGCACTTACAGTAATGGGATCTGTAGGATCACAGATCGCCACTGCGTGCGGTCGAGAGCTTCGACCAAGTTATGGCAGAGGGGCGAGAATGGAAAACGGTCATTACTCCGCCATCATAGTCTACGCGAATCTACCGTTCGAAATCGCAGGGATCCAAAAGGACGTAACAGTTGCTATCGTACCAGAATTAGATGCAGACTATTATGTCGGAGTGAACTTCGCAAGATTGTTCAAAGCAGTATTGGATCCTTGCAAGAACCAATTGTTCTTCAAATAAGCGAACAAATATGTTGATATCGAGCTAGCTGGACTCAGCGAGCGCAGAGTCACAGCTGTGTCTGCCATAGGGCTTTCCATCGTAGGATCAGCTGAGCGAGAGCAACTGGAGCAGTTGCTAGATCGACTGATTAGGCCGTCGGAACGTATCCTCAGATGTACTACACTCGCTGAGCATGAAATCTAGGTATACACCACGCGGTTAATCAAACAGAAGTATTATCCTGTCTCGAAAAAGATCGAGGAGGAAATGCATCGTCAGGTAAAAGAATTACTCGAGGCTGGAGTAATCGAACCGTCTAGCAGTGGTTGGTCAAGCTCTGTTGTGATAGTGAAAAAGAGTAGCGGCAAATATAGGATGTGCATCGACTTTGGCAAAGTCAATGCGGTGTCAAATAAAGATGCATATCCGTTGCCTTTCATAGATATATCTCTACGCTTGACTTGAGTAGTGCGTATCATCAGATTCCACTGAAGCCCGAACCGAAGCCCATAACAGCGTTTACAGTACCTGGTATGGGCCTCCTTCAATATACTCGGCTACCTTTTGGATTATGCGAAGCTGGAGCAACGATCCAACGACTTATCGACAAAGTCATAGGATCGGAGCTCGAGCCATATGCGTAGAGCTACTTGGATGACATCATCATCGTAACAGAAACGTTTGATGAGCATCTAAGGAGGCTCGAGCAGGTGCTCAAATGCATAGACGATGCAGGTGTCACTATCAATTGTAAGAAAAGCGTATTCTGCCAAGAAGAGGCAAAATATCTCGGTGTGATAGTGAACCGAGATGGATTTTGGCCCGATCCTGACAAGATCGCGCCGATCATGGAATATCCGGCTCCCAGAAATCTGAAGCAACTCAGGAGTTTTCTAGGGATGGCATCGTGGTATAGAACATTTTTGAAAGATTTTGCCACGATTGCCGGCCACTCACTCAGCTCACAAGGAAAGTGAGGAACTATGAGTGGCTCGAAGAGCAGCAATCGGCTTTTGGTCATATAAAAGCTTTGATTGCGACTGCTCCAGTACTACAGCGACCACAAGCTGCAGTTTGCAGTTTGTAGCACAAACTGATGCCAGTGATACTGGATTAAGGGCAGTACTTCTCCAGATGATTGCTGGAGAAGAGAGAGTACTCGAGTTCGCCAGTAGAACTCTAGGTCAGGCCGAAAGGAACTATAGCGTGACAGAATCAGAATATCTCGCTGTAGTATGGACCATTAGAAAATTCAGACCATACATTGAAGGATGTGAATTCAAGGTGATCACTGATCACAGCAGCTTGCGTAGGTTGTGCAACCTGCACAATCCAATGGGCAGGTTAGCTCGATGGGCCTTGGAGCTGCAAGGCCATAAATACACACTGGAGCACCGGAAAGGCGATCTCAACAACGTACCTGACGCCTTGTCTCGTATGTACGAGAGCGCCGAGCCTGATATTGGTGCAATATCTTGGGGTGATGACACCCAAGATGAGTAGTATCTGCACTGAAGTAGTATCTGTAGTGACTCCATGATTAACACAAGTTATAAGGTTATAGGGCGTCAATTGTATTTGCACCAGCTAAATGAATCGCTGATGGGCACGATCGATGATGATGAAGCATGGAATCTCGTTGTGCCAACAGAGAAGCGAAAAGCCGTTGGTCGTTATGAAGGGCATGACGGGCCAACTGCGGGTTATTTCGGAAGAGACAAGACTTATTCCCGGATAGTCAATTTATATTTTTGGCCGGGCATGTACAAGGACGTGGAAGCCTATGTTCGGCGATGCACTGTATGTCAGCAGTGCAAAGTCGAACAACGTGCTCCAGCAGCGATAATGGGGCGAAGGACTGTCACTAGACCATGGAAAGTGGTTACAGGTGACATCATGGGTCCTTTGCCCAAATCTGTGAAAGGATTCGAGTATATCTTGGTCTTTTAGGATTTATTCACGCAATGTGTCGAGGTTATCCCCATTCGCAAAGCCAATGCGAAAACAGTCCTTAAGGTGCTCAAAGAGCGAATCTTTTTGTGATATGGGGCTCCTAAAGTCTTTCTTTCAGATAATGGCACGGAGTTTAAGAACCGTGCCATTGATAGCTTTCTCGTAGAGATAGGTGTGCACTATACTACGGTGCCGCCATATCATCCGCAGGCAAATCCAGTAAAGCGAGTTTATCGGTCACTGAAGACGATGCTCATGGTATTTATCGATAATTTTCTAGAGCTCGTGTTTGCATTTAACACGGCTATGCATAGTTCAGTAGGAGCCAGTCCTACTCTACTGAACCATGGAAGACAGCCAATGCCTCCTTCGAGAATTCGTCGAGATCAGGAGCTAGCTGCTCTAGATATAGTACAAGTTGAAGCTCATGAAAAGTGGCAGAGAAAGATTGAAAATCTAATCAATCTACGTGCTGAAGCGAGCCAGAGATCGGATGAATCTCACAATAGGCAGGCCATTTATTGTAACGCACGACGTAGACCGGCTGGATTCGATGTAGGAGATCGAGCCTGGAAACGTAATACGATACTATCTTGTGCTATGGAAGGGCTAAGCGCTAAGCTATCCCCGAAATATGCGGGTCCGTATAGAATCACGGCCGGTTCCAGTACCAACGAGCTAGAAGATCTGGACGGGAAGTTAATTGGACCCGTCCATGCTGAGCAAATCAAGGAGTACGTCGCCGAAGAAAGTCAGATGGATCTTGCCGAAGTAGACGACGATGAGATGCAACCTCCGCTGGATGCGAGCGTAGAGGTAGCGTCGAGCGACCCGCCACCAACGAGCGCAGCGAGCACGCAGGTGAGCATTACTCCATTGAGAGATGTAGCGGCTGCCTGTGCGCCTGTAATTTCGCAGATCCGCGAAAGGCCTCGAAAGGCCATGAAAGTTGTAAATCGAGCGGGCGCTAGAGCCGAGAAGGCTGCGTCGTCGATTCCGGTAGCAAAGCGAAAGTCCGGTCGTCCGAAGAGCTCCTGAAAACGAGTGATTATAGTAAATCCGGTGAATCTCTCTCCGCGTCGAATGCGTGCCACGTATACGTAAATCCCTCTCATTTTCCTCCCTGTTTGATTTCAGGATGGATAAAGAAGAATTTGTGCAGCTGTGCGCCCAGATGTTCCAGGAGCTGTCTATTGGGGTCGAGGAGGAGCCAAGCTCCTCGGTCTCAATATCCGAGGTTGATCGGGAAGTGGTCCCGATCATACGCGCTTGGGTAGACACGACCTTGCGCTGCCCGTACTCCACTGGAATACCCCCGGTCCAGCCACCAGAAGATGAGGAAGAAGAGGGCGTCGTCGCTCTTCAAGAGAGCGCGGCGCCATCATCAGTCGAGAAGCACGAAGAAGAGAGCACCGTCGCTCAGCAAGAGGGCACGGTGCCACGTATAAAGCAGGGAGTTGCACAGTAGGATGACTTCTGTGCAACTGACGAACCATTAGGCGCGGAGGCTCTGCCCGAGATAGATAGATCGATAGATGAATATGAATTTATTTGCAAGTTTCTTATAAAATAATATAAAAATGTAATAATACAAATTTAAATCAGATAAAACAGAATAAAACAATGTAAAATATAAAACACAAAATATTGCACACTTATTCGTCGGTGATATCACAGTCGCTATTATAGAGTTTTAAATACTAGAGAATTATCACAGTAAGCCAGTCTTATAATTAATAGTAATATCACAGTGTGCAGTTTGTATAAAACAATTAGTGCAATGCAAATAAATTTAAATATAAAAGTGTCTTAATATCTATCAGCCAAGGAGCTAAGATTAAAGACATTCACACTACAAATGTATCATTCACTCCTCTCACTCATCTCTTAAATACACTCATACCAATAAAAGGTGTATATGGGACGGCACGTAATAAATTAACACATAAAAATGTTAATCGAGATCGAAGAGGTACCCCTTAACTGCGTTCTTAAATCTACTGAGGGAAGCAAGGTTCCTAACCTCAGCAGGTAATGAATTCCAAAAATGTGCACCTTGAACTTGGAAAGATCGCTTTCCAGTCTCAGTGCGCATTAGGGGAGGAGCGAGTTCTTTTGTCACTTCTCTCTTGGGGCCCCTGGGTACATATCTAGAGAAGAGGCACCGTAGATAGTCTGGGAGATGCATGCGCATGATTTTGTACATAAGTACCGCCATGAAATACTGCTTCCTTGTGTCAGTGCGCAGCCAGCCCAGGGCCCTTCGATGAGGAGTGACGTGATCGAAAGCCCGGGCCTTATGAAGATTGAAGTAGCAAACGAGGAGGGCGACGAGGTCTGAAAGAGAGACCCGTCGCCACGCAAGATCGAGGAGAGGCGCGTTGAGCAGCTGCTCTAACGAGCGCGCCTAGAGCCTCCAGAGCCAGCCTACAACTGGAGGAGGATGCTTTCGCTGCGCTCGACCGGTTCGTAGAGCAGCACGGCCAGGCTGGGGCTGGAGGATACAGGAGTGGCTTCCTTTGGTCGAAAACTGGCGCATAGAGCTGCGTGCGGTTTTCGGGGTCCGCAAGGACCGGCGCCTTCGTGAGGAGGCCGAAGAGCGGCGAGCCCGCCAAGAAGTGAGCCGCCTTGAGCGCGCTCGCGCAAAGCGAGTAAGAGCAGAGGGGGCGCTCAAGCGGGCCAGGCAGCGCGAGGAAGTAGAAGCTTGGCGGTTGGCGCACGAGCGCTACCGCCAAGAAGAAAACAAGCGGGATACCCGGTGTTACATGTGTGGCACACCGGGTCTAAAGAAGTCTAAAGACTGTCCTGTCCCAGAGCACCGGCGGTACAAATAAATGTAGCCTCCGGTCCCCTTCCGTTCATATTTAATATATTTTTATACTTTTCTAGCAATGGTTGTATGTCATTATAAGAACCTTTGCATCATCCACATAGGATCCTTACCTGTTCCTCTGATAGGTCATCGAGCGCGATCATCGAACTGTCACCATCTTGGTATCCAGCGTCTAGGAGAGGGGTATAACCAATTCGCGATTGAATGGTTGATTCAATCGTTAATTCGATATGACGCTCGATCCGACGGCGCAAGCACTGAGAATAATGAATAGGATAGCGGGCGTGGCGCGTGTCGCGAATTAGAGAGAGAGAGAGAGAGAGAGAGAGAGAGAGAGAGAGAGAGAGAAAGATTAGATCGTGCCGTCAGGTCGGATAAACACGGACGCGAGAGACACCGTTAGCGAGATTGTAGGAGCTGCGCGACGTGTGTATGTGTGAGAGTGTGTGTGATAGCCACGTACAACCCCCATGACTTGAGCTGAACTGAACTGCAGACCAGTGCAACTTGCCAGAGAGACCGCGGGAGCGAGAGAACGAATTACAGCACAGCGACGAGTAAGTACTTTGAGTACTACTGCGGCGGATCGCAGACGGCGATCCGCGTATGTATGTGTGCGTGTATTTTCCCGCGAAAAAAGTCTTCTCGGTTCGCGAGTAATTGTAGATTTCTTGCTTGTAAATCTTTATAGAATATACGATAATAGCCTAAAATCACGTGGTGCTTATTCTCGGAGATAGCTGACATAATCCCTAATTTTTCCCGCGATTACCGCTGCCTCCGCCGGAAAAGCGTTTCTGCTGTGCAAATACTGAGTAGCTGTCATCGTGAGCACAGCACGGTGCTCACGATAGGAAAGTCCGAGCAACGGAAAGCGAGAGTCGTCAAGAGAGTCTCGCATTTGTATAGCGGCTGTTTCACTTGATCAGCGGGGAAAATCCCGTGTAGATTTTCCCGCTGCAACGTACAGGAAAGGTAGGCATAAACACCGCATAAACAGCCCCGTTACAATATATATATATTTGATAATCTACTTTTTTATTAAGAATTTTAATTAAGAACTTCGTTGTAAACAATGTTTTTTGTATATACATTGATTATGTTTGGTTCATTATTATTTTTATTTGATGGATCTATAATTTTAAAATTATTTAAAAGTAAAACTTTAAAAATTTTTTTATCTAACCCTGGATAATGCAACATATAATTGTGCATGACTAAATACTGGTGACGATAATATTATGTCTACTTTATCAAATGATTGCCCCTGTGATTTATTAATTGTCATTGCATAACCGAGTCGCATCGGATATTGTCTTCGCGACATGTTAAGGGGATGCCGAAGTCGCCTGTTTACCGGCGATTAAGTTTTTCAAACTTTTCTACTTAACAAATTATAGAATTATAGAATGATCAGAAATGAAACGCGCTCAGCCCAGAAATTTTCGAAAAATTAAGTAATATAGAAGTTAGAGAAGAAGATATCAAATTTTTACTCATTGCAATTTAATCCAAGAGATGGCGTGATACTGACTTTGCAATTATGTTTCAAACAAAAAATATTATTATAGATTTAGGTAATTTATCGGTAATTCCAGGGCTGAGCGCACTTCATTTATGATTATTCTATCATCTGCTAAAATTTCAAGTCAATTGGTTAATTTGTTAAAGAGAAAAGTTTGAATAACCTTGTGGATATTTCGATATAGTAAGGGCGGGAATTTAAATTTTTAGTGACTCCGACGCCCCCTTAAAGGAGGTTTCTTCTTTTGAAGGTGACAATGTTATACGAGGTAAGAAAACTAACAAGGAAAGTACCCCTGGTGCCCCCCCCCCCCGATTTCAATAATACTGAGATATGTTATAGTACATCAAAAAATAAAAGACGCGTATTTTTTTTTATCGGCCGATATGCACTCTAAGGGGGTGAAAACCACCCCCGAAAGTCACCCTCAAATTCATATTTTCTTCAATCTCTTCAGTACTCTTCAACATTTTTCAATAAAACAAAATGGAAAAGAATTGTCACAAGAAACGCAACAAAAGTATATAGGCTTTGATTGTAAGGGTTGCAACCCTTAAATTTAATAGGGAAAAAACCACATTTTCCGAGTATTTTTTTCGTCTAGAATTTTACAGAACGGTTACAAAAATACAAAGAAATGGTTTTCTAATACAGGATGAGAAAAGAAAGTTGACGAGTTTCGGTATTTCAGCATAACTTTTTATTACGATGGTAGCTACCCTTAAATCGTACTACAAAACAATACAGACAAATAATGCATTCAATGAACCCCCGATTCTGATAAAATTGTGATTTTATAGAGCATTGAAAAGTGGGAGATAGGTATTTTTTTATCGACTAATATTCACTTCTAGGGAACGAAAACCAGCACTGGAAGTCACCCACAAACCCCAATCTCACAAATGACAAATCCATAAAATACAAACCCACAAACCCCAAACCCACAAACCACAAACCCACAAAACCTAAACCCAGAAACAACAAACCCACAAACTCCAAACTCACAAGCCCCAAACCCAGAAACCCCAAACCCACAAATCCTCAAACCGCCCTTACGGAAACACACTACAGCAAATATCACACCAAAGAATACACAAATACTACATTAAATATTACAGCATTACTACACGAAATACTACACTCAGCATTACATCCGTGAATGCACTAATTTCGTAATACATAACTGATTACACATAATCTTCTTACAGTATTACTCGAAAAGGAATACACGGGGTATTATATAATACACTCAGTACTACACACACGAATACATACAATAGTACATCAGAATAGCACAGGATATATTACATGAAATATTACACAGATGAATACATTCAGTATTGCACAAACGAATACACACAAGACTACACCAGGAATAGCACAGAGGACATATTACACGAAATACTACAGCTAGTTTTGCTGCAAAAACAATACATGAAATATTACACAGATGAATACATGCGGTATTACACAAATGAATACACAGAATACTACACCAGGAATAGCAAAAAAAATATTACACGAAATACTACAACTAGTTCTG
>UELV01045137.1:0-10868 GCA_900490015.1 Megastigmus stigmatizans
CATCGAATCTGGTCCGAAGAGTGGAAAAGCCTATGATATTAATCGACGTATAGTGCTTGTGATGCGGCTTTTAGGGATTGGAAGAGAAGGTCTGAGTCTTTTTTGTGGTTTGATGGATATAGCAAAAACATTTCATATTAATACCTTCGAAGGCTGCTTTAAAAATATTTGGATAGCTGCAGAGGCGGTGTATAAATCTTGCACTAAAAATGCTGTGAAAGAAGAAAAAGAAAAAACGCTTGAAGAAGAAGGTTCCGATACGAATTTAACAGTTTCCGGAGATGGTACGTGGAAAAAACGGGGACATACTTCACGATACGGCGTGACGACTCTTGTAGGAAAATATAGCAAGAAAATCATTGATACATCAGTGAAATCGAGTTATTGTAAAGCGTGTGAGTAATGGACAAAAAAACAAGAGGAAGATCCAGAAGAATATGAAGAATGGCTCTCAAGCGATCATGATTGCCTATCTAATCACGCCGGATCGGCTGCGAAAATGGAAGTCGACGGCATAAAAGAAATGTTCGGCCGCTCGCTCGAAATGTATAATGTGAAGTATACACGCTACATCGGTGACGGAGACAGTGCTACTTTTAAAGGTATTTTAGGTATGAATCCTTATGATACTCCTGTTGAAAAGCTAGAATGCTATCTACACGTCAAGAAAAGAATGGGTACACGTTATAACGGCTTGCTATGGCACTTTGCTCCGAAAAATCTTCACAGCGGCCTAAAAACCATACAATTGGCCAATTTTCTTGCAACGGGGATCTTTAATGATGGCATGAAGTCCATATTAAAAATATTTCGCACTATGGACATAACTGTTGGCCGCAACGCACTAGAATACGCTAACAGTCGCGACATAACACGTATACAGCTGGCCGAGAAAAGGCACGAGGGGACTTCAAAGGAGGCTCGGACAGCTCGTAGGAAAGCTGCAGTTGATGAACAGCACTTTTGCGAGCAAGACGAAGGCGAATTGTATGGCCTTGGAATAGCAGAATAACTGTAAGTATGAAAAATTAAATTTTATAACCGAAAAATCAATTGTCAAAACTTTACACGCGTTTTTCTCAAAACTGCATTTTCAAAAACGGCTGCAGCTCTAGCTCAAAGAAAAACTAACGAATCGATTTGAAATTTTGCACGAATATTCGTAACATGTTTTTACATACCATGAACTAGGATCTTTTTAATATTTCAAAAAATACAAACTTTCCGACCAAAAAACGAGCGTTTCTTTTGTGAAAAATTAAATTTTTTTTTCAAAACCTTGCCATTTTTATAATTTTCAATATTTTCAAAGGATCCTAGTTCATGGTACGGGGAAAGTCATCTAGCTTAACGTGAAACAAAAATTTTTCAGATACTGGAATTCTGAGGACTTCTACAACTGCAGCCGATTTACTACTTCATTTTTAGATGACTCGACGTCGGAGCGTGTAACTCGGCTTACAGTCGATATTTATTCATGAAATTTTGTGAATTAACTTGTCCATAGTATCTAAATATATCCTTAAAATTTTAAAATATTTGACAACAAGATTTCTTTTGTATGAGTCCCGGAAAATCACCTCCATTATCCGCCCGAAAAACTATACTAGCCCCTTAATTGAAAAAAAATTTCATCCCCAAAGATTATAATGTTCGTAAGTTATCGCCAATGCTAATATTCGCGCGATTTCCTTTCGCAAAATTTTCGGCGTACGGTATACATAGATATACAAATACGTACAAAATAGGATCAGAATTCAGACGCTACATATAGGTATACAAATACATACAAAAAGAGGATCCAAGTTACGACGAGATGTATACTTATACCAATTCATACAAATTTCTTCCCGATACAAGTCTATTTTACAAGTAGAAACTAAAATAATACAAAATATAGGTAACATATATAGAGAATAATATAAATATTATATTATATATATATAGATATATAAATTAAATATCGGAAGATGCCGAAAAAATTTTTATAATAATATAATCATATTATACTCTGTCTAGATGTGTATATCGATAATTATGTCTACCTGTTGAATTCGATCGTACTCGATGTCTAGGTGTACAGGGTGGCCGATGATGGAGTCTAACTAGTGCGGTCCGTAGCTTTTCGTGTCGAGGTGTAGAATTTGACCGTATTCCATGTCTCGGTGTATAAGGTCGCAGATGATGGCGTCTAAGTAGTGTGCTCCGCAGCTGTTCGTATGAACGTGTGGAAATCGAACGCACTCGATGTCTAGGTGTATAGGGTCACCGATGATACAGTCTAAGTAGTGCGCTCCGTAGCTTTTCGTGTCAAGATGTGGAAATCAGATGCACTCGATGTCTAGGTGTATAGAGTCACCGATAATGGAATCTAAGTAGTGCGCTCCGTAGCTTTTCGTGACTTTGTGTAGAATTTGACGGTATTCGATGTGGAGATGAAAAGGTCGCCGATGATGGAGTCTAAGTAGTGCGCTTCGTAGCTTTTCGTGTGAACGTGTGGAAATTGGACGTACTCGACGTCTAGGTGTATAGCGTCGCAGATGATGGAATCTAAGTAGTGCGCTCCGTAGCTTTCCGTGTCTAGGTGTGGAAATCGGACGTACTCGATGTCTAGGTGTATAGGTACGCCGATGATGGAGTCTAAGTAGTGCGCTCTGTAGTTTTTGGTTATAGGTGTGGAAATCGGACGTACTCTGTATCTAGTTGTGTAAGGTCGCCGATGCTGTAATCTAAGTAGTGGGCTCCGTAGCTTTTCGTTTCAAGGTTCGGAAAACGCACGTACTCGATGTCTAGGTGTACAGGGTCACCGATGATGGAGTCTAAGTAGTGGGCTCCGTAGCTTTTCGTGTCTAGGTCTGGGAATCGTACGTACTCGATGTCTAGGTGTA
The DNA here is from genome assembly GCA_900490015.1 of Megastigmus stigmatizans. NCBI lineage: Eukaryota > Metazoa > Arthropoda > Insecta > Hymenoptera > Megastigmidae > Megastigmus > Megastigmus stigmatizans. The sequence continues at coordinate 2,889 of UELV01045137.1, forward strand.
TAGTGTCACCGATAATGGAATCTAAGTAGTGCGCTCCGTAGCTTTTCGTGTCTAGGTATGGAAATCGGACGTATTCGATGTCTAGGTGTATCGGTTCGCCGATGATGGAATCTAAGTAGTGTGCTCCGTAGCTTTTCGTGACTTTGTGTACAATTTGACCGTATTCGATGTGTAGGTGTAAAAGGTCGCCGATGATGGTGTCTAAGTTGTGAACACCGTAGCTATTCGTGATTAGGTGTAGTATTTGACCATATTCGATGTCTAGGTATATAAGATCGCCGATGATAGAATCAAAGTAGTGTGCTCCGTAGCTTTTCGTGTCTAGGTGTGGAAATCGGACGTACTCGATGTCTAGGTGTATAGGTACGCCGCTGATGGAGTCTAAGTAGTGCGCTCTGTAGTTTTTGGTTATAGGTGTGGAAATCGGACGTACTCGATGTCTAGGTGTATAGGTACGCCGATGATGGAGTCTAAGTAGTGCGCTCCGTAGCTTTTCGTGTCTAGGTGTGGAAATCGGACGTACTCGATATCTAGGTGCATAGAGTCACTGATGATGGAGTATAAGTAGTGCGCTCCGTAGCCTTCCGTTCCTAGGTGTGGAAATCGGACGTATTCGATGTCTAGATATGTAAGGTGGCCGATAGATAGATAGATATAAATTTATTTGCAATTTAAAATTACAAAAGGATTAAAATATATACAAATTATAATACAAAATAATACAATATAATACAATATTGCATACAATTTTCGATTTGTGATATCACAGTCGGTTTCTAACTAGGAATACTGGAGGTTATCACAGTAAGTCAGTCTATAAGTAAAGTAATATCACAGTGCGCATTACATACAAGACAGTTGAATTGAAAGCAAATAAATTTCTAAAATTAAAATAAGTCTTAATATCTATCAGTCAGGAAAACTAAAATTAAACACTTTCGCAACAACAAAATAGAGCATTCTCTCCTCTCACTCATCCCTTAAATACATTCATACTGATAAAAAAGGTGTATATGGGACGACACAAGAATAAATTAACACATAGAAAGTGCTAATCGAGTTCGAGGAGGTACCTCTTCATTGCCGCTTTAAACTGACCGAGGGAAGGAAGGTATCTTATCTCGGTAGGCAGGGAGTTCTATAAATGCGCACCTTGTACTTGAAAGGATTTTCTTCCAGTCTCAGTGCGCATCAGGGGAGGGACAAGTTCCTTTGTCACCCCTCTTACTGAGCCTCTGGGTACGTATCTAGTGAAGAGGCTCAGTAGATAGTCCGGAAGATGCACACGCATGATTTTGTACATTAGTACAGCCTGAAAATATTGCCTCCTAGAATCAATGCGCAGCCAACCCAGAGCACTGCGGTGAGGGCTGACGTGATCATCCCGCCTAAGACACAACACGTATCGCACGCAGGAGTTCTGCAGGACCTGCAGTCGATTTTCGGTCTCCTGAGAGGCATCCAGCAAAACTACCGCGCAATATTCCAGGTGGGGGAATAGAAGCGCCTCGGCAAGACGCCTGCGCAAGATCTCGGTGGTGTACTGTCGAAAAAATCTAAGGACGTACTCGACATCTAGGTGTATAGGGTCACCGATGATGGAGTCTAAGCAGTGCGCTCCGTAGCTTTTCGTATCGAGGTCTGGAAATCGGACGTATTCGATGTGTAGGTGCATATGGTCGCCGATGATGAAGTCTAAGTAGTGTGCTTCGTAGCTTTTCAGGTCTTGGTTTAGAATTTGACCGCATTCGATCACTAGGTGTTTAAGATCGCCGATGATGCCATCCAAGTATTGCGCACCGTACCTTTTCGTGTTTAGGTGTGGAAACCGGACGTACTCGATGCCTAGTTGTATAGGGTTACCGATGATACAGTCTAAGTAGTGCGCTCCGTAGCTTTTCGTGTCAAGATGTGGAAATCAGATGCACTCGATGTCTAGGTGTATAGAGTCACCGATAATGGAATCTAAGTAGTGCGCTCCGAAGCTCTTTGTGTCAGGTGTGGAAATCGGACGATCTCAATATCTAGGTGTATAGAGTCACCGATGATGGAGTCCAAGAAGTGCGCTCAATATCTTTGTGTGAAGGTGTGGATATCGAACGTACTCGATGTCTAGGTGTTTAGGGTCCCCGATGATGGCGTCTAAGTAGTCCGCTCTGTAGCTTTCCGCGTCTAGCTGTGGAAATCGGATGTACTCGATTTCTAGGTTTCTAAGCTCGCCGATGATGGAGTCTAAGAAGTGCGCTCCGTAGCTTTTCGTGACAAGGTATGACAATCGAACGTACTCGATGTTTAGGTATATAGGGTCATCGATGATAGAGTCTAAGCAGTGCGCTCCGTAGCTTTTCTTGCCTAGGTGCTGAAATCGGACGTACTCGATGTTTAGGTGTATAGTGTCACCGATGATGGAGTCAAAGAAGTGCGCTCCGCAGCTATTCGTGTCAGGTGTAGAAATCGGGCGTACTCAATACCTAGGTGTATAACGTCATCGATGATGGAGTCGAAGAAATGCGCTCCGTAGCTTTTGGTGTCTAGGTGTGGAAATCGAACGTATTCGATATCTAGGTTCGGAAGGTCGCCGATGGTACAGTCTAAGCTGTGCGTTCCGTAGCTTTTAAGATCTAGGTTTGGAAATCGAACGTACTCGATGTCTAGGTGTTTAGGGTCACCGATGATGGAGTATAATCAGTGCGCTCCGTAGCTTTTCGTGTATAGGTGTGGTAATCGAACGTATTATTTATCTAGGTACGTAAGGTCGCCTATGATGGAGTCTAAGTAGTCGACTTCGTAGCTTTTCGTGTTCAGGTGTGAAATGTCTAGGTGTATAAGGTCGCCGCTGATGGAGTCCCAGTAATGTGCTCCGTAGCTTTTCGTGTCATGGTGCGGATATCAAACGTACTCGATGTCTAGGTGTTTGGGGTCACCGATGATGGCTCTAAGTCGTGCGCTCCGTGGCTTTCCGTGTCTAGCTGTGGTAATCGGATGCACTCGATGTCTAGGTGTATTGAGTCTAACTAGTGCGCTCCGTAGCTTCTCATGTATAGGTCTACAAATCGGATGTACTCGATGTCTATTTTCGTAAGGTCACCGATGATGGAGTCTAAGAAGTGCGCTCTCTAGCTTTCCGTGTCAGGTGTTGACATCGGACGCACTCAATGTCTAGGTGTATAGCGTCACCGATGAGGGGGTCTAAGATGTGTGCTCCGTAGCTTTTGGTATCTAGGTGTGGCAATCAGACAAATTCGATGTCTGGGTGTGTAATGTCGCCGATGATCGAGTCTAATACTTGCGCTCCGTAGCTTTTCGTGTCAGGTGTTGAGATCGGACGTATTCAATGTCTAGATGTATAGAGTTACCGATGATGGAGTCTAAGAAGTGCGCTCCATAGCTTTTCGTGCTTAGGTGTGGAAATTGAACGTATTAGATATCTAGGTACGTAAAGTCGCCGATGATGGATTACTAAGTAGTGTGCTTCGTAGCTTTTCGTATCTAGGTGTAGAATTTGACCGTATTCGATGACTTGGTGTATAAGGTCGCCGATGATACAGTCTAAGTAGTGCGCTCCGTAGCTTTTCGGATGTAGGTTTGGAAATCAGACGTATTCGATGTCTAGGTATGTAAAGTCGCCGATGATGGAGTAAAAGAAGTGCGCTCCGTAGCTTTTCGTGTCAGGTGTGGAAATCGGACGTACTCAATGCCTAGATGTATAGCGTCACCGATGATGGAGTCGAAGAATAACGCTCCGTAGCTTTTGGTGTCTAGGTGTGGAAATCGGACGTATTCGATGTCTATGTGTGTATGGTCGCCGATGATGGAGTCCCATTAATGTGCTCCGTAGCTTTTCGTGTCATGGTGTGGAAATCCGATACACTCGATATATAGCGATGTATAGCTTCACCGATGATTGAGTCTAAGCAGTTCGCTCAGTAGTTTTTCTTGTCAAGGTGTGGAAATCGGACGTACTCGATGTCTAGGTGTTTGGGGTCACCGATGATGGCTCTAAGTCGTGCGCTCCGTGGCTTTCCGTGTCTAGCTGTAGTAAGCGGACGTACTCGATGTCTAGGCGTATAAAGTCACCGATGATGGAGTCTAAGTATTGTACTCTGTTGCGTTTGGTGTCAAGGTGTGGATATCGAACGTACTCGATGTCTAGGTGTTTAGGGTCACCGATGATGGAGTCTAAGTAGTGCGCTCGTAGCTTTTCGTGTAAAGGTGTGGAAATCGGTCGCACTCGCTGTCTAGATTTGTAATGTCGCCGATGAAGGAGTCTAAGTAGTGCGCTCCGTAGTTTTTCTTGTCAAGGTGAGGAAATAGGACGTACTCGACATCTAGGTGCATAGCGTCACCGATGATGGAGTTTAAGCAGTGCGCTCCGTAGCTTTTCGTGTCTAGCTTTGGAAATCGGTCGTACTCGATGCCTAGGTTTGTATGGTCGCCGATGATGGAATCTAAGAAGTGCTGTCTGTAGCTTTTGGTGTCTAGGTGTGGCAATCGAACGTATTCGATGACTTGGTGTATGAGGTCGCCGATGATACAGTCTATGTAGTGCGCTCCGTAGCTTTCCGTGTCTAGGTGTGGAAATCGGACGTACTCGATGTTTAGGTGTGTAAGGTCGCCGATGATGGTGTCCAAGAAGTGGGCTCCGTATCTTTGTGTCTAGCTGTGGAAATCAGACGTATTCGTTGTCTAGGTTATAGCGTCACCGATGATGTGGTCTAAGATGTGCGCTTCGTAGCTTTTGGTGTCTAGGTGTGGCAATCGGACAAATTCGATGTCTAGGTGTGTAAGGTCGACGATGATCGAGTCTAATACGTGCGCTCCGTAGCTTTTCGTGTCAGGTGTTGAAATCGGGCGTAGTCAATGTCTATATGTATAGCGTTACCGATGATGGAGTCTAAGAAGTGCGCTTCGTAGCTTTACATATCAATGTATGGAAATCGGTCGTACTCGACGTCTAGGTGTATAGGGTCACCGCTGATGGAGTGTAAGCATTGCGCTCCGCAGCTTTTCGTGTCGTGGTGTGGAAATCGGACGTACTCGATGACTAGGTGTGTCAGATCGCCGATGATGGAGTCCAAGAAGTGCGCTCCGTATCTGTGTGTCTAGTTGTGGAAATCGGACGTACTCGATGTCTAGGTGAATAAGTTCGCAGATGATGGAGTCTAACATTGCGCTCCGCAGCTTCTCGTGTCGTGGTGTGGAAATCGAACGTATTAGATATCTAGGTACTGAAACGCATTATATTTATGTTTTGTAAAAATCGGGATCTTTTGAGGGAATGAGGGTAGTAAAAGAAATAGATATGTTGATAGTCAAACGTACTGCTGCTTTATTCCAAAGAAAACCTAGCCCACTTGTCTCCAGACGAGTCACTGAGAATATTTGTTATGAGTCACATTCACAGTAACTCTTTGAAAGATAGTTGTAGCTTCTGGCTTTGGAAGGTTTCGCAACTGATCTGTTCGAAAAATCAATCAAGCAGATCACCGCGGTGTCGAGTCGATCCACGCCGCCTACCGCTGATCAAGAGTAGGGATATCTCCCTCTACTCTTAATCCACTCAATCACACTTTGCGTATACCCATAAACTCTCACCTATATCTGTACATATTTTGATCCAACACATTTATCCTATTTTCGAGTCGATCCACGCCGCCTACCGCTGATCAAGAGTAAGGATATCTCCCTCTGCTCTTAATCCACTCAACTATTCTTTGCGCATACGCATACACTCATATCTATACCTATTTTGATCATTTCTCTTTAATTTATATTTCATTTAGTTGTTCCTTTTTTCATTTAATTTATCTTATTGCTTTTAGTTTATCTATTCATTATTGACGTTTGGGGTATTACATAGTCGCCTTGAATATATTTCATATTTTTTTCCTTTATTTTTTAAAAAACATGAAATTCATTCAATGCTCCCGACGCAATATTTACATTATTTACAACTTAAACTAACACACCATTTTTTTCTACTTTCACTCAAGCGTCTTTTTTCTATTTTCTTTTTCTTCTTATTATCTAACACTTTTTAAAAGATTCATATATAAAAAAAATTTTTCTCCTAATTCTCCCTTCTTCTCTTTGCTGCTATTAATAATGATGACACGGTGGTTAATTCCTCTTGCTGCCATACTTTATTAAACTCTTCCTTTGTTAATTTTACGAAGTTCCATTGCCGACTGCGTGGCTTTATCTTTTTTTCTTTTTCCATATGCCTCCAGAATCCTGACTTTTTATCCAACCCAGTATCTGTTCCCTTGCCTCTCGGTGGAAATATTTTATTTCTTATTCTCTGGAATTTTCGTGTTGGAATTATTATTTTCTCCTTTATTTTTTTCAAATTCCGTTTGAGTTTGCACTGATCTGTTTTTTGATGTCTCTCCTATTATACCCTCAATATCTTTGAGGATTTCCTCCACCGTCACCATTTCTCCTTGCACCTCCATTATTAATTCTTCCTCACACATAATTTGAATAACTTCCTCCATGCTTATGCTACAAAATTTTCACTTGAACTGATTAGTTACTTAGTCCTTTTCCTAACTGTCAAAACTTTTCAGTTGAGGCATGACCAATCACAATTATTTCCAGCTGATGTGTCGCTTTCGCACTCTTTTCTTTTGCTGTTGATTTTTACATTTAACCGGTCACTGACCCCAGTTCAAGCTACCTGTCCCTTTAATCACTGTCCTTTTAAATTTCCGATATATGTATAGCATCTTGAAATATTATTTCATTTCGACGCCTATATTTCTTTAAATCACTTGCATGAAACCTGCCTCTTTCGGATTCATTTTCTAAATCTATTAAAAAATAACTCGATTCGCTTATTCTTCTCTGAATCACATAAGGACCTTCGTATATTGAAAAAAATTTTGCAATTAGTTTTTCTTCAGTATGTGATACATTATTTGAACGTAATAATACTTCTTCTCCTTCTTGAAACTCAACGAATAGTTTTTTATTTTTTTCATTGAATTTTTCCGCTCTCTTAGCACCTTTCCTTTTAATACTTTCTTTTGCCAAAAATATTTTCTCTTCGTGTGGTATTTCTTCTTCTTCTTTTGTTGCTTTTATCCAATTTTTCCAAAGTCTTTTTGGTTTTTTGTTTAAATGTAACTCCATTGGGGTAAATTCTGTTTATTTGAATTATATCTACGTATCTAGCCCATCCTGAATGTTTTTCTTTTACAAACATTCTAAAAAACTTCCAAGTTCTCCATTCACTCCCTCCACAATATTACTTTGTGGATGCCTAATTGAGGAAAATATTAGATTTATATCTTAATCTTCTAATTTATTTTGCCATGTTTTTGCCGTAAATTGCGTACATGATTGCATATAATTCTTTTTGGCTTTCCATAATTTTCTACGTAATGACAGAAAATTTTTCTAATTACTGTTTTGGTATTTGCCGTTTTTATACCATAAATTGCTACAAATTTACTAAATGCATCTATAGTTATTAAGATGTATTTCATTCCAGCAATTGAAGTCGGCAATGGCCCATAAAAATCTATTGAGAGTAGATCACCTGGTCTTTCTGGAATAATTGTTTGCATTGGAGCTGCTGTTGGTCTTGTTGATATTTTATTCTTTTGACATAAATCACAAGTTGATACTAAACTTGAAATTTTATGTCTAATGTTTTTTATATAAAAATCTTCTTCAATCATTTTCTGTAATTTTCTCGCTCCTATATGACCATATATCTGATGTAATTCTATTATCAATTGAGTTGCGATGTTTTCAGATAGCATCACGAGAAAATAATTTAAATAATTCCTTTTATATAATAGATTATCTTCAATGTAAAATTTTAATTCATCCTTTTTTCTTTCCTTCATTATATTCATTTCATTTGCTGTCTTTTCAAAAATTTCACATATATTTTCATCTTCTTTTTGAAGAATTTTTATATTTTTCAACATTTCTACCAATTGTTTACTTATTGGATTTTTCTTTACAGCC
>UELV01045204.1:0-30202 GCA_900490015.1 Megastigmus stigmatizans
CTAGGGGCTCGATAACTCACTGTTTTCACGAAAACTTGTCCAGTTATCGTGCACGATAATTCAAACAAGCTTCCAATTCATTTCAGTTATCGGATTCATTTAAAATAAAAACTTGTATTTAAAAAATCAATTATATTACTGGTTTATAGTAATTTAAATGACTTTTAAGTATGCACGATACATTTTTCCGACATCGAAACCTTTTATTTACTGAGTTTCACACTCACATTTATGCGGTATATCTTAAGCTTTTCGGTAAGATTTACAGAAAAATCATGTCAAATCGACACTAGAAATTTGAAACATTATTTTTGATATTTTGTAAATGATTGTAAATTATACTTTCAGTTTCAATATGAAGATTTTTATTTAAATTTTATTAAAATAATGAATAATGAGTGATTTAGTAAAACTATATTTTAATAGAAGAATAAATAATCTTAGCACACGATAACCGGGGGGGGGGGGGCACAGGAACTGACACACTTACCCTACATAAGCATCTTTTATAAAATAAATAAATTGGTTTTTCATAGGATTATTACTGAAACCGGAAGTTGTGTTTGGCACGATACATATAAAAAGATGCTAACGCATGTTCAAGCTCGTATGCGCATGGAGTACGGTTCTAACCTGATGATTCCTTCGGAAGTGAAATGTGAAAAGTGCAAAGTTAACTAAATGTGATATCGTTAATTTTTAAAAAATTATATTTTTACAAATACTACTGGAATTGTATATATTTATTATAGAATTTTTAAAGAAATTGAAAAATTATAAAACTCAAAATTGATGAATGTCTTTTTTTAATATTGCATGCAAATATAAAATGCTCTCTAAATTAACACTCAGAGTACGATAATTGTTAATACATTTGTTGATACATTTATGCGTACACTCACACCCAGACACTCGACAATTCTCGTTGTGTTTCATTATCTCTAATTATTGACCAGGTGTACCCAATAATAAAAAAGAAGATATCAGCGGAAAGGAAAATAATGACACATTACAATGTAGACGGAATTTTATTTATTTCAAACTGAAACACGAGACTCTTATGAACTAAACTGAAATGTAAATGAATGATAAAGCGGACGACGAAGATCGAACTCACGGACCCAAACAGTACGAAGCGCGTGCTCCTAATAACATTGAGCTTAATACGACCGAACTGGCCGCGCGCTCCTTATTAAAAGCCGATCATTGACAAAGCAATGCCGGTACTACAGGTAATCTCTACACCTTAAAAGCCGATCACTGACGACACAGTGCCTCGGTTTGTTGTACACGATTATTTCGTAACCATAGCGGACGCAGCCAATCCGCCACGTTACAAAACGAAATCACAATGCCCGCGCAAAATTACTTTTTGCGTATCACGTATGAAGTCTTCGCTTGCTCTCTTTGTATTTATGTGTGTAATCATGTGTCTTTTTTTTTCCTCTTTCGTTTTGAAAACCCTAGAACTAAGTATGCGGTTTCATTCCTTTTTATCAGCTAATCAAATCTTTATTATAAGTATATTAACGTCGATTACTGTGTATTCCTTGTACGTATGCATGTTATGGATGAATTTACATGGTGTAGAAAATCGTGTGTACTCCGCTCTTGGATGTACGGTAAAAAATGAAAGTCAATCAATCGTACATTATAGTTAATTATCACTCGATACTTTATTAATTTAAGGTAGTCATTTTATCGGAACACAGATATATTACCTTTTACTCAAAAAGGAGTTTTTCTTTTTTTTTCTTATACCCTACAGCTACTTATTATTGACTTACAAATCGATAAACTGACTACTATAAAATAAGAAAATTTTTTCATTTCAATTCAACAGAAGTCACGAATGAATTCTCAGATATACACTTTCCATCGTTGTAAAATTAATGGTAAAAAATTTCGATGAGTATAATTACAGAGTGCACATTTCTTTTTTTCTTTACCTTATTATGCGAATATTTATTACCTCGTACATTCTCAAAGTTTTCGTCGTTACACAATGTACGCATTATTATAAAAATCTCAAGATGCCTTACTCGTGTGAAACCCATGTAAATGCACCTGAACGTGTGTGTGCGAGTGCGTGCGTACTTACGTGCGCGTGCGGAGTACGTATGGTTTTGTTTTATTTCTTTTCTTTTATAACAATATCGTTGTTATACATGATGAAGAGTAAGCGGCTTATAATATCGGAATACGGACACAGAGTAGATTATTACGCGGAATGGGGTGAAGAAAGTACATGTTTTACATAGAATAAATTAAATGTATTGTTTGTTTTTTGTTTTGTTCTTGAGATAAACAGAGTGCACAAATCGGACGATAATGAGCTTGTACAAATAAAAAACAATGTATTTCGTTGAGAAGGTGACTTACAATTCGATTATAATAACGAAACGTCAGACTCTTAGATCATCGTTGCTACGTTCTTTATAGATTTGACTCGATATTCAATAAGTCCGTAAGAGAAATGGCGAAGCTATGAACACAATATAAAATAATGTCGATTGAAACCCTACTTCAATAATATATTATTTGAAAAAAAAAAATATATTTATCGTTTTCATGGATCAATAACACTATTATTTAAAATAATTGTGACGATGAATTTAACAGTACATTATCGTACAATGTTGTGCTCGAATCGGACTTAATCTATTAACGATTATTGTGAATGTCAGAAATTAAGTCGTTTAAAAAGAAAATTAAAAGCTGTGCTACGAAGCAGACTACACATTTCCAGTTTCAATATATATGTTTAAAAAGGAGATAAAAAATTCTGATAATAACTATCGTAAAAAATCTGTTTATATATTTGTTTATCATCCCACTGGACCTATTCTTTAATCTACCATCAAAGGACTCCAATTCCTATAAAAAAAAAGAAAAAAAAAACTCAAATGAAGTAAATTAAAAACTAAGAGTGTACTCTAACATCTGAGCTATAATGATACTGGCCGCGCGTTCCTTATTAAAAGCCGATTATTGACGTGTCGTACACGATTATTTTATAACATGTGGCTAGCCAATACACTATGGTACAAAACGAAATCACAATGCCCGCGCAAATTATATTTGCATATCACGTATAAAGTCTTCGCTTGCTCTTTTCTGTAATGTGTATGATTTTGTGTTTAAACACTACTATGTATTTCATTCTTTATCATCTAATCAAATCTTTATTATATGTATATTAACGTCAATTACTGTGTGTCTGTATGAATGCATGAACGCATATGCATGTATGGATGAATTTACATGGTGTATATAAAATCGTATACTCCGCTTGGATGTACAGTAAAAAAAAATAAATTTCACATTATAATTAATTATCACTTTTTTTTTCTTTTTTTTTTTTTATCAATTTAAGATTGGTTTTGTCGAAACACAGGCACCTTTACCTTTTACTCAAAAAATCATTTTTTCTTACTCTATAACTATTTGTCTATATTGACTCAAAAGTTAAAAATCGACTACTATAAGATAAAATAAAATTTTCATTTCAATGAATCACATACGAATCTCATAATAATTTCTATCATCGTAAAATTAAAGAAATTTCGGTGGGTTTATAATTGCAACGTGCATAGTTTTCTTCTTATTATATATACGTTACTTATTTTCGTACATTTTCAAATTCTCATCGTTATACAATGTACGCATATATAAAAATCTCGAGATGCCGTGGCCATGAAACCATGTAAATGCATCTAAAGGTGTGTGCGTGTGCGTGCATACGTGCGCGTGCGAGTACGTATGAATTTCTTTTTTTCTTTATCGATACTGTTCTTACATGCTGAAGAGTAAGCGGCTTATAATATCGGAGCACCGACGCAGAGTAGATGACGCGCGGAATAGGGCAAAGTAAGAAGTTAGTTGTTTACATAAAATAAATTACATTTACAGTTTGCTTTTTGGTTTGAAAACTCACTAGACGCACGCATCAAACGATAGTAAGCTTAAATAGTAAAAAAAATATATGTCGTAGAAAAATGACGAGATCTAGCATTTCATTGAGTTCAACGAAACTCAGTACACAACGTGGGGGAGTAAAGGGTTGGAGGACTATAAAAAGTATTTCAAACGTCACGCCTACTAATATTCGTTCCCACTGGCCACGCGAGAACGATCGCTGCTTTCAAAATTCTACGGTTGATTACATATTGCACTATAACTTTTCAAGACTGCCCGCAATAAGAATTACACTTGCACTTTTGCTCAGCGCTTCTTGAAAACGAGAGAAAAAATTTCGTTAAAACGCAATGGGAAATGTGCTTTGTTCGGTCGTTCGAAAAGCTGGGTCATTTTTACTTATATATAGCTCGTACCTCGATCGAATTATTACATTATTACGCTTGGCTCGTGCGCCTTGTGTGCGCGCACTTAACTAAACCGCGAATTTACACGAGTCTTTCTTACCTTAATCCAATATTTATTCGGTACCGTAGTATGCATTATAGTTCATAATATTATACGAGTATAAAAAGATCCCTAATATCTCACGCTCGTAGAATTATTAAAAAATTTTATCTCGTTTGCATCTTATGCTTATTACAAGATAGATAACAATAGCAAATTATTTGAAAGTGACCGACTTTCTCGTTATACTTCCAACGAGAATGCGATAATAATATATTAATTCATAATGATAATAATTTAAATACATAACAATCGTATTTTTTATAAACTGAAAACCAGACTTTTCTCGACAACAATTGATAATGATGTAAAAACAATATAGAATCTTTAGCGATAAAAGTAACTACAAATTATAATGAAAAGTACACACGAATCAAACGACAACGCGCATTTAAAAGTAAATTCGTCGTTGCTTTCTGCACGTAAAATGACTTGGTGAAAAATGTCGCTTTACGCGTATGTACAGTAGCGCTCATAAGTATTTTGACCGGAATTGCTTAAATTTGCAGTTTTCATGAAAAAACCGTAGAATTTATTAATGAAACAGTTCTTAAAATACGTATCGTCCTTACATTTTGCTAAGAATCTTTCTCTTAGTACACGAATTTTCTTCTCGATTATATTCAAACCTGCTGTAATGCGAACAATTTTTCACTAACCACGAGAAAATTGTTGCAAGAAAGATTATTTTTCTATTTATTACTAATAAATTAAATTAACTTATTCCTTTAAATTTATTAAAGCATTTAAAGCGTAGCAACAATAATGAAGAAGTTTTAAATCAAACATTTTAAATCTTAAAGCCTCAATATTTTACTAATGTTTCCTCTTATTGATAAAATTTTGTTAAAATCTGATAATCACAAGTACGTTTCATAAACGTAGCAACATTTTACAGCCTAATTATTTTAAAGCCAATTAAAAATTAGAACATGTATTAACTCAAATTAATACATTTTTCACACGAATACTTAACTTTTCTAAAACAAGTCTTTTGACAATCTCACCATGTTCCAAGTGAGAGCATCTCTCACTTTCTCTCAAGTAATTCTCACAACAGCTGAATAAAATAAAATCACGATACGATTTTTCCTTCGAAGGCTCTTGTCGCAACTTCAAGCAACTCCGATGTCAAAACCAATTACCCCATTCATCCAAGATTGCACTCGCGAGCGCTACCGTACGGTAGCATTGGTCTCCCGCTCTAGGGACCACATACGCTCTCTTTCACTCGCTCTCTCTCTTTCTTTCTCTCTCTCTCTCTCTCACTCTCACTCTCATTTCACTCGCCTCTCCTCTAACCATCATCCGTTTATGATATCATCGTAATATATATCTTACACGTCGTGTCATCGGCATCGTAACGTTAGTAATGCACGTTGAGGGGGAAGAAGATTAGCCAAGCTTACGCGCATTGGGGCGCTCGAAACCGTCGCTCACGACAAGCCCTGGGGCGTAAAGCAGATCTTCTCAAGCTCGCCGGTTGACGAGCTGACCGGCGACTCGACCCTCTCCTCTTGCTCGCAGGCCAATTGTTCGCTGTAGTAGTGGGGCGCGCTAAGATAGTCGATCAGTCGTCGCGGCAGCGGCAAAGTCGGGATCAAATCCTTGCGCACCATCTTCAGGATGACGAAGCGACAAGTGTGCTGTAAGCTCTGGACCTGCTTGAAGCGTGACACCGGATGTAGAAGTTGGACGCGCATTGGCCCGAGCACTGGCCGACGATGCAGGAAGAAGAGATAGCGACCGCTGCGCGAGTGTTCCACTGCGTTCTCGATGAAGTCCACGATTGTGTGGGATTTGAACTTCGTGCAACTGCCGAAACTAAAGTTACCTAGGAAGAACGATATAAAAGGGTGGTAATTTTATCGGAATATAAGAAAATACGTAAGAAAATATATGTGTATAATTACCCTGATCATGTTCGATTCTAACGTGTCGAACGTAACTGTTAAGTCTAAATGATAACGAAAATATATAATGATCGTCACTGCTGTCTCGAACGATGAAAGATCCATCAGGTTCGTTAGACAAAATCTTTTCCGCTGCTTCGCCACTAATGGGGCCCCAGTACCAACCATACTGAAAAATAAATAATTAAATAAGCATGCAAGAAAATCTTAAAGCAGTCATTCATTCAATAAAGAGGAAAAAATACTCGTGAAATAATCAAATAACTCAATGCTGTTATACAAAATTAAAAAACTTTTCAACTCACATCCTTGACTTTTTCTATGCTAGCGGCAAAGTCCATACTGGTATCCTCATTGGTCTGCTCGTCGCCATTCTCCATGGCCGAGGCCTGCAGCTGGCCTCTCGCTTGCGTCACCTGGTGCATCGAGTTGGCAGGCGACTCGCACATCGGCGCTGACCCGTTGATCCCATTGGCGATTGCTCCATCGCCGATCTGCGACTCCGCGCCGAATTCCACGTGACCGTTGCTTACGGTCTTGGGCAGAGGCGGTAATGCGCGCTTGAAGAAAGGCAACTTGCCGACCGTCGTGGTGACGGTCGTGGTCGTCGTTGCCGCGGTCGTCGTGGCCGTCTCGTTGTCGTCTAGGTCGCCGTTGAGCGAAATGCCGTTATTGTTGTTGGGCTGGTGCGACGGATGCTGCTCGTAATCGGCCACCAGATCCTCGTCGTCCTGGACTATCACGTCGGATACCGGCTGCTGGTGGTGCACTACGTTGTTGCGCTTCGTCTCGAGGTGATGTTCCGGCGAGCCGATCTTTTTAAACCTGTGATTACGGCAAGTTTAAGAATGACTCAACGCGGTTAAACACTACTTATGAAAAATAAACTACATCATATAGTTTATTTTAAAGAGAATAATTCTATTAAAATTAAAAAATCTTTTAAACGCAGTTTTTCAATCCTGCCGACTCCGCATATTTACGCTGCATGACTATATTTAAAAATTTTATTTCGCATTGTGCAGTAGGAGCATTGTGCAATAGCAGAAAATTATTTATGTATAACGCGTTTCTCGAATATGCTTACAAAATGAGACGCGCAGTTCCGTGCGACTAATTTTTATTGCTTGATCCTTGACTCGAAGATTGTATTAATCATCGCATAATCCAAAGACAATAAACAGAATGTTTTATGTGCCATTACTCAGCACTATCAAAGGATAAAATTATACTTATATTTAAAATGCCTATTACTTCAGTTCTCATTAATTATTTAAAAGATCAACTTTTATTACCATTCTCGCTATTTCTAATCTTTTAATGACTTTGAAACAAATTGAACTTCATTCTCTTTGTTACACAGACCTGAAAATATTGCAGAGGGTTTGCTTTAGATTGAGCGAAAAGTTGCGCTGGCTCTTCTTCATCTTCTCCCTGTTACCCCCCTGGGTACCGTCCGTCCCATCCAAAGTTCGCAACTCATCACCCCGCTGCAACTGCTCGTCCTTCGCCTTCTTATGCTTCAGCGTCGAGAGCGAGTTCTTTTTGTGCTTCTTCGCATTACTACTGCTATTATTATTGTTGTTGTTATTGTTGTTAATATTGTTATTGTTGTGCTGTATGAGGCCGTTGCTACTTTTGTTCGATATGGGCGTGTTCGTTGTCGAGGAATCGGTGTTGTGGGGATTGCTGTACTTGTTGTTGTTGTTCAGATTGAGAAGTTTAGGCATCGCGGCGAGATGAATGGACGACTGGCCGATACTTTGTTGGGGCAGCATCTTGGCCATTTTGTCGCGCTTCATTTTGGCCTCGCTACAGCTCTCGCTCGAGCCCGACGAGTACAGAGTCTGAAGATATTGGCGCACCTCGTGCAGCGTCATGTGAATGGGCTCGCCTATATTGCGCACGTGACTGTTCGAGGACTTGGTGATTTGTCGATGGTGTTGCTGCTGTTGCTGCTGCAGTTGTTGCTGTTGGCGACCGGCTGCCGCTGCCGCAGCTGCAGCTGCCGATGTTCCTGGCACACTGTGCCTCTTACCATTGTTGCCTGAATTTTAAAAGTTGTTCAGTAAACAGCTGTGTTTTTTGTGTTAAATTTGTGGCTTCCTTTGATCAGTATTGATTTGAAAAATTATATAACCAATTGGGCAATGATCTTTACTAGTAATTCGAAAATATTTTATTTGCGAAGTTGTAACGCAATGAAAGAGACATTTCATACTTAATTAAATATCAAAGTGGTCTTTATCTCAGAATACTGATACAGGCTAGTCATTTCCGTTCATACTTATTGCAGTTATTTAAAACGATGATTTGTAATAGAACTTGGCATATTAAATTTACTATGCAAAATAACAAATAATAATAAAATATTTAATAAAATCCTAAATTAAATATTTTTTCTTATACTAAGTAATAGGTAAATACGTTTTTTGAAACTACAACAAAAATCTAATTTCAGTATAAGGAAGCAAAGTATATGCTTTGTATTTTAGTTAATTAAAAATTACTCTAAATTACTTTAACTTCTTACTCTGCTCGAACTATAAAATTATTCTTGAAAGTTTTCATCAGATATAAATTATGAAAAATCCACGAAAAAATTGGAATATCACTCAAAATTTAAACTCCTAATGAAATACAAATAAAAAAAAAAGAACTACTAACCACAAGCACCATTAGCAGTAGCAACGACGGATGCCGCCGCAGCACCAGACTCATTGCAGCACACATCGGCCAACATCTTCTGCGACTTGACCACATGACTTATGGACCTCGGCTTACCAAGCATACCACCGCAATAATGTCTCGCCTGCTGCTGCTGTATATGAAACTCGAGCTCGCTCTGTGAGCTCGCCGAGACGTTTCTCCTCCTTTTGCGATGATGCTTGTGCCTCTTGGGCCGCTGAGGGGTTCTAAGCTCGTGATGTAGGGGTCGAACGACGTCGATTGGGACCGTGTATATGTCCGAGTCGAAGGGCACGTTGTACATGTCGCTTATCTGACTGGTTGTCAGAATGTCGTGTGACATGGCCGAAGTGATGAAGCTGCTGTCGTCGGCTTTGTTGCTCAGGCCAGTTGTGTTGATGGAGTTGTGTGAGCTTGACAGCCGCGACGAGGCCAGGGAGGAGCGTGAATTCGGCCGGTTTAGAGTACTGAAAGGTGTGATGGTTATGGTGCCTTGGTAGCCGGCGGTCGCCAGGCCTGACGAGGAGGATGTTAAGTAGTCTGACATCCATATGCGCGATGAACTGCTATAAAAGTTAGAATAATAGTTGTTAGAAAATTGTAGCAACGAACTATGAAATTACATTTAAGATTATTCGTTTCAAAAATTTTATATTTATAATTAAAGAACGAACCGAATATGAAAAATGAATCAGAATTTTACTTCCTGTTACAGTAAGAGAATTAATTATAATATATTTAATCCTTACCTTTTACTTCGATTATTGCAAGTCATATGCATCACATCTGCATTAGGCGTATGTCTCGTAGGCTTCAAAATTATTCTTCCTTCTGGCCATGATATTCTACACGATATGGCCAAAGCTTCTTCAACTATTGTTTCTACTAAACTTTCTGCAAATTCGCGTATACATGGAAGTACATCTTGTCTCCTGGCATGCGAGAGTGTATGAGGATCAGAAGTTAGTGGCTCTAAAGATGAAGCAGAAGTATCTGGTGGTGATGGACTATCTTGAAATTCAGGTGGAGGTTTGATGGCAATATCAACTACTTCAAGTTTTCTTTGTTCTGCTACAGTCGCTGCGGCAGCTGATAGGACATCCGTCCAAGTAGGCCCTTTTTTCAAAGTATTAAAATTTTCACCATGCATCCCATCTGAATAATCAAATGAGTCCTGTGACAAAGATTTGCTCTCCATGTCGCTTTCCTGCAGCTATGAGAAAATAATTAATATTAATTTTATATTTTATTTTAAGAAATCTTTTTATCAATATGTATTCTTAGAATAATTATAATAAATAATGAGTAATATAATATATATTAATAAGTATTTAATCAGTAAATAAGTAAATAGTATTTGATCAATACCATTACTTAATTAAGATTTAATGTATAACTTTTTGTTTATAAACATTATAAATTTTTTATTCAGGCATTTGTAAAATAGGGTAGTTTCTTAACTTTTCATACAATAGATAATATATACCTCTGTAGTTGCAAAATGTGCTCGAACAGAATCACTGGATATGGAACCTCCAATACCGCTGCTTCCAATATCGCTTAGCGGCCCAGTTACACTCAGTGAGTATGATGGTGGAGAATCCATATTAATGAAAATATCGATGATGCTGACGACAGTTTATGTTGGTACTGCGTCAAACCATAGTATTGCAAAATTTTGGCTGTTACGACATAAAATACATTGTCCTCATAAGCTTTAATTTCCAAGAAAAAAGTAAAAACAAACGGTTTAACAGTGATAACACAGTGTTACTTACTCATTGAAAGATATTGTCGCTGCTATTAGTGGCACTACTCGTTTATTATGCTTCGACATCTTTATTGGCACTTTTTGGCACAATTATTGGTCTTGTACTTAATTTGAAGGTCTCCCAGAGATTTCTAAAAATAGAAAAAAGCAATTATCAATAATAATGAATCATATCTTGTACGGGAAAGATTCGAAGCAGCACTGTATAATTTATTAAATGCAGTTTCTAAATTTAGAGTGAAAAAAGCGTCTGCTTAATGTGCGCGACTCGACGTTGACGGATTGAAAAAGCAAGTCTCGAAGGAAAATCAACGAAACAACGTCAGCGGCCGAACCAATCCATAAAACTCATCCAACAATAGCTGTTTTAATAATAGCCGAAAAAAAAACGTAAATATCGCGAAAAGTGAGCGCGTGACGAGGAACTATTATCGCAGTGATTATCGGATGAATCACTCGTAGAAATTCAGCGAAATCCCGGGAATACTTCCGAAGCAATCGGAGTAAAGAGATAATTTCATCGGGAACAACACTCGCGAAGAGAGTCGTCGTTCTCTATCGTATATACGAACCCGCGAATGTGCAGAAGAGAAACGGGGGAGTGCAGCGAGAGAAAAATTTCTACGCACAGAATGCACACACAGACACCGCACTGGCGATCGAGGGGGGGCGCAAAAATTTTTTCCAAGATACGCAACGCACACGGGGGGATGACGAGAGCATCTCACTGGCGCGACGCACACTCTCATTAACTAAATGCCGTACACACGTTCGCCCGCGGGGGGTAGGACTGTAGGCAGAGACATACGCTGAGTCTCTATCCCCGTTTTTTACTCTCTCTCGCTTACGATCCAACTGTTGCCCGCCTGCTGCTGCGATTTAGACGTGTTGCTCTTCCTTCGAGGAAGACTCAGGCAGCCTCCGAGGATGACTCAAGTGCGCGAGGCCGCGCAGAAATAACAGAAAAGCCTCGGCGTTCCCTCACGGCGCGCGATAATAAAGCGAAAAATCACGACACACAGTCAGCGATGTTGCACACACACTGTGCATAACTCTCTTTCTCTCTTTCGCGCGCGCGCCAGCGCTCTCTCGCCTCTATGTAAGAATACTACATACGCAAACAGACAGAACTGACAGAGAGAGCGATTCTCCTTCTTTTTACGACCTATTCTCATGTGTACGAGAAACCTCTCGCGAGCTTGAGCTGAGTAGCTGACGATCCTCGCGATGTATAGAAACCACGAGTCGAACCCAGCAGAGTAGGACGGCGACGGCAAGTGGCGACGCCATTTTCACTTCGATGGGGGCGTGCGAAAATTCGAATTTTCAGAGGCTGCTGTCAAAATTTTCTTAATAATTTGTTATTCTCGAATTTTTTCAATTAATTTAAATACTTTGCATCAAATTTAAAGTTCGGATTATCAATATTATTCGAAAATCAAGTATATTGCAAAGTTAAACAGTTTTTTTATAAAAGCTCTTATAAAATTAAACCTGGAAAACAATACAGTAATTTCAAAAAATTCAAAAAAGTATTTGTCATAACTCATGGGAATGCAAATCTACTTTGCGAGGAAAATAACAAAACGCAAGATATCGTACTTTCTTATACGCCATATTGCTGACGTCACCGACTTTATGCTTTATACTTTATAGACCTAATGTCTATATACTGCGGACTGCCCTAAGACTACACACATACACACATGTGCACTTTAATCCATATTCCATATGAGAAATCGCAGCAATGTACTCGAGTGTGTGATATAGTTCGGTGGCTGAACCGCTGAAAGCGTTATTGTTATACCGGCAACAATCGAGTTACGAGCTTTATTGAATTGTTCGTATGAGGTTACATTAAATATTAATCTAATACGCTACTTGCTTAACTGAAGTATTGATCTACTTCATCTTGTGTGTTTTAGCATAGAAAAGTACGAGGAGTTACTGTTTTAGTATTATCAAGGCGGTTTGAGGTTAGCTTTTCGGCCACGTCGACATCAATAATCTGCAAAAATGACTGTAAATATATTTTAAAAGAGCCTTTTAAATAAATTACAGTTTGCTTTCTGTTATTCTGAAAAGTTCTGGTACTTGAAATTTCTATTACTTGAGCGAGACTGTGTAATCATAAAACATAAACAGTCCAAACTGTATTATTGATCCTTAGTCAAATTGGTACCTTTCCAAATATTTATTTATTTACATATGACTGTGTGCAGCTGGAGATTGAATCTATGGCAAGATATGTATCGCCAATCAACCCCACAGTGTTTCCAGTTCTTGCACTTGTTTTACTGGGCATTGGAATCTTCTTTACAGCATGGTTTTTCGTGTACGAAGTTACCAGTACAAAGTTTACAAGAGACATCTGCAAAGAATTGCTGATTTCTTTGGTGGCGGCAATATTCTCTGGATTTGGTGTTCTGTTCCTGCTGTTATGGGTTGGCATTTATGTTTAGGTAAGGATCACAAGAGAAAATTTAAAAATGAGCCTACTTTTATATTCTGCATAATGACAATGAAATATTATTATTTTCAGTTGAGAGTTGAGTCTGTTTAAAGTTAATAAAAATGATGCTGTGGTCACTAATAAGTGCAATACACAGTTGATAACAAACTGTTATGGTAACAGTGTGGCACGAAGGTATGTGTGTGCAATGTATGATATTGATATTTTATAAAGAATAAATCGTATTTGATACTCTACAAAAGTTTAATTATTTAAAACATCACATTAATCAAATCAATTATAAATATATTTCAAGCTTATTTGATGAATAAAAAGTAAGTTACTGATGTACTGAATCTTTATTATTTTATTTAACATTATAGCCATATTTGCAGCTGTTTATTGTAAATGAATGATAATGTTTGTGCTACAAAAGCAGTTAATTTTTTACAGGTTCACATAAATAATTTATTTCTTGAATACTATAGTAATATATTTTATTTTTTTAATTTTTTTACAATAGTCGTTTTGTGAATCATGTGAACTATTGGTTAATATTTACAATCCATATGGATATGGACAAGATTTCTCATAAGACATTCTTCTTCATGTTAAGCTTCTAGCTTACTTTCATCATGAGTTTGTCGTAAAAGGTAACAAAAATAATTTTAGTGTAATGTTCAATATGTTATATCTACATGTGATACGTTTCTTTATCATTTATCGATACTGTTTTTGAAATTAAAAAATTTGTATCTATCTATATATTAACAAAAGTTACAGCATAAAATTTAAAAATTTGTATGAAAACGAAGAAATTAATTATTATTCATAATACACTGTTTCTATAATAAATCTGGTATTACAAAATTAATATTTCACATTTAAAATAGGTCGAATAATGTTTTTATTTGACATATGCAACACCAACTCCATGTTGCATTTAGCATTTTTTTGTATAACTTACAATATCGAACGAAGCCTTCACATTCGTTACTAAACAATATCTACATATTTTCTGCACCAGAGAAAATATTTCATTTATCCTACATATCAAACTCGACGTCTTCGTTATGCACATTGTGTACCAACGAGTCATTCAATCATTGAAAACTACAAACTTAACAATTGTATTAAAAATGTTCCTTTCACATAGATTTATATCCTCTAACATTTTTAGTTTAAACAAAAGACACAAATGAGTATGGCGAGTATGGCCTCTTAGAGAAATTGCACATATCCGTTTTTTTTCCTTTTTTCTTTTCATAAAATTATCATATTTTTTTCTAACGTCCAATGGTAGAAGGAAGAAAATCATAATCTCGATTAAATTATCGAGTACGATAAAAAAAAAAACAGGATTCGGCACTCTATTTATACATGTACGAAGATTCTTGTAAAATTATGGCAATAACATTCGCTCGCTAATCCGGTATCGATATTACACCAAACTTATTTACATAAAGGCACTTCAGCACTCGCTTCCTTTTTCATAACTTATACAATAGTCGTTTGTGGCAAAGGCTCGCAAACAATACGTATTTACGACCGAATCGAATCGCACGTCCGAGATTCTCGTAAACAGTTTTACCACATAATAAGGATCAAGAAGTGACCGATCAAGAAAAATTTCCGTTCGCTATCGCAAAGCCATGCAAAAATACAAATGTAAATCGTATAAAGTTCGTTTTCTTCGTGACCCTCCTATGTATAAAGGTTTCTATTACAATAAACATAATCATTAACTACGCAATAATCTATAGAATATTATATATAATAATTATCGTTACTACTCTTATTTTGTTATGAAACTATCAAAAATTACAATAATAAAACATCACAAGGTATAAGGACGGTGTATTGTCGCTTGGAAGAATAATATTAAATTACATTTCTCTCTCTAAATTCTAGATGCACAATATAATCATTATTTTGTTCAATTATCATATCCTATAGCATTACTTTACCGTCCCATATCACTCAAAGTTCATTCGGCGTATGGAAGCACTGTACACACACTGCACGCGCGTATTTTCATTGCGCGAATCACGAGGCTCGTGTGATTCGTGTGAAAAAGAAGAAAATATGATTGGTTCCCTATACGAAAATCTTCAAACTGGTCAGTACTGGAACGCTACTGGCATAACGTCGGCCCCCGAATAGTATCAAACCAGTAATACAGATACAGTTCTAGGCCGATCTTGTAGTTAAAAGCTTAGTTATTGCGCGTATCGTGGAATCACTGCAATATAAACGCGTCATTCGCCTTGATAAATTTTGGTGCGACGGAAAAGGCAAACGTGCTAAAATCCAGACAAATGCTCTTTCACGCCAAAAAGGAACATTTGTGTAGATTTAGGGTTTTTCTTCGAGTTTCGTCGATCTTGCAAACGTCGTAATACATGAAAAAAATAAATATTTCCTTGGCAACTATCGACAAAGTCGCACTGCAGATTTCGTTCGCTGCAATCCCTTTCCCGAGCGAGTCTACACACAATCTATAAATTCCTATACAAAACAACTTATGAGAATTCGTTCCACTAACTTGTCAATTTTCGCATGGGATACACGTCCTCCTCGTCATACATTATTTATGCATTATATATATTTACATCGATAACATAACTCTCTAAATTCCTCGAAGTGACATTTCACTGCTTAATAGAATACAAATACCCTTGATTAAAATTAAAGCGAATTCGCAGGCTCGCAAATCGAACGAGGATCCCCGGATTTCTTCCTGTAAATTCGCTCCAATTCCCGCAGTCGACTAATACAGGCCACGGGTGAGCTCGACACTCGAGATGCGCGACAAACCGGCAAAAAGCTTGGGAGCCCGTCAGACGTAGACCTCGCCGCGTTTGCTGCCGGCTACCGGCGCCGGCGCCATTCCCGACCCAATCAGGATGGCCGTGGGTGCGCTAGACGGGTTCCCGTTGAAGCTGATCTTCCTCAGGACCTCCTCGGCGTTCTTCCTCGCCGTCTGGTCGAAGCTCCCGCTCCTCGGCCTCGTCTGTTGTTGCTGTTGTTGTTGTTGCTGCTGCTGCTGCTGCTGCTGCTGCTGCTGCTGCTGCTGCTGCTGCTGCTGCTGTTGCTGCTGCTGCTGTTGTTGTTGTTGTTGGGGCTGTTGCTGTTGGGGTAAGGGCTGCTGTAGCCTTTCGAGGCAGAGGGTGTCGGGCCTCGTCGTGACGGAAACGGCCCTACCGCCGCCTGCCTCGCCGCCGCGTTGGTGCAGACCGAGGGAATGGGGCAGAGACATGCTGCGGTCCTCGCGGACTTGATTGCTGATTATGGTTACAGGTGGGCCTGGTAGCGAGGTTGAACGGCGACCTTTGGGCTCGGAACGCGTCGCTCTGTGCTCCGTCGCTTGGGTCACGTAGTTCTGTAAACTCTGTGGACGGTGGATATTGAATGTCAGTGAATTCTTTTCTACAAGTCGGAGATTTCTTTTAGGAATCTTAGTAGGAAGGAATATTAATATAGCTCGAAAGTCTTCTATATCAACTTGTACTTCTTTCAAAGAATAAATATCTATTTCCGACTTTCTGCAAGGATGAATCTCTCCGTTACGGAAGGAAATCGCTTGGTTATTGCAATTTAATTGCATCCTATATTGCTGTCGTAATAAAGCAGTACAAAAATAAAAGTAAGATTTGACTGGAAATCGAATGCTAACATTTATTGCATAAAGAACATTTAGATACCATGTACTTATCGTAAAAACTTATTAACCTTCTGACAGTCAGGATGACGACATTTGGCGTCATGCAATAATTTTGCTTGAAATTTCTTACTCGGGGGTTTTTGAGATTGCTGGGCACAAACATGTAATCAGAATTTCAATTTTTCTATTTCAAGATGGTAAATTCAAGAAGGCAGACCAAAAATTTTAAATATATCATATGTAATTCTATGTATTATCACTAGTCAGAACTGACCCCAAAATTGATAAAAATGGCCAATTCATTATCTAGCATCCATTTTTGATCAAAATGAGTATTAAAATCGTTCTCAACAACACTCAAAACCCTTAGAAAACTTTCCTTGCTGATATAAAAATTTTGAAAATTTCCCTTTACCACCGCCAGCCGGGGTGGCGCCATATGGCGTCATTCCATGATCGGCCCACATATATTATTATTTAAGAAAGATTTATATGGAAAATTTCGAGAAAGTTACACTTTTTCAGTAGGAAAAATGCCGGCTGTCAGAAGGTTAATATCAATTATTAAAGCATTGAAAAAGTTTGTATTAATCATCATTCATTTTCTCTTTCTAAACGCCTTGTAATAAATTAAACTAATTAAGAACAAATTTTTAAATTAACGAATCTACAAGTCTTGATTCAGTACAAAAAAAGGTCTCAAGTATTTGTAATATTCACGTATTTGTGATGGCTTAAAACACATCGTGTATGGGATTTAACGTTAGTTTCATAATTTTAATAATATATCTTATTAGTAAGAGTGTACGAGCCTCATGAAATATTCATTTAATTTAAATTATCGCAATAACATTATGTAAAAATGGCGTTTTATTTGACTATCAAGTTTATCACTGCTTTAACCTTCTCGAACAATCTCATTATCGTTACTTTATTAAATGAGGCATGTAAAATTACATAACCGCGAGTAGCGGTTTTTTTTGTTCAAAACATTTCTCTTCAGATGTAATTTACAGGGGAAAAAAAAGAAGCTGTAACAAAAAACGACCTAATGACTGGCTTTAGCTCGCGATTCCGTGTATACAGAAGAATTTTTTTCTGCGTCGATTAAAAAAAGAAGAAAGAAAAAAAAACGAACGAGCATAACAAATCGTTTGCATTACGCGGATTGTTCTCGGCTATAAAGTGCACACCCATGAAAAGCAATTGTCGACGAGCAAGAGCCAATCAGACCCACAGCTAATAAAATTATTTAATAAGCTTTTTCGCGCCTGTGCGCCATTAAATTCGCGTTAATCGAAATCGCGGATTCATTAGAATTATCTTGAGCGCCGATCGTTCTTTTAACGCGGCGTCATAATGATTTTTCCCTATATCCTAAAGTGCAATTATCCAAGAAGGTGTACATATACTTATAATAAAAAAGAAAAAGAAAAACAAGACAACTCACCCAATCGCGCTGATTAGCCGACAGATTGTTAAATGCATCGAGCTTTTTAGGATCGACCAGTACGGGCGATCTGGAGCTGTAGCTGTCAAAGTTGGCGATCCGTCCAGTGGCGGAGTCCTCGTTGGCATCCTGCTGTCCACTGGCGGCGCTACCGCTGTCCTCCTCGGCCCCGCTACTGACTTCCGTGAGCGTGGCCGGTTCCATGGGACTGGCGGGTCCGCTGCTCGGCAAATTGACGAACTGCGAGGGTGGTTGCGCTTGTGCCGCTGGCTGTACCGTACCAGCGGTCGCTGTCGTCGCTATGCCCGAGACCAGACGCGTCAGCTGACTCATGGTAACGGGCAGGGCAACCGGTGCCGTCACGAAACTCGCGGCTTTCAGATTCTGGGGCAGTACAGCCTGTGCCAGGTGGGCAGCTGCTGCTGGACTCGCTACCGGGGTACCCTCCGTTTTCTCTGTAGACAGATTTTCTTTCTTATTTATCATAGATATACAGTCGCGCTTGATAAGTTTCGGATCCGATCGATCGATAAAGGATTCTTCTCGCAACTGTGACCATTCGCAACTGTGATTGTCGTTCGAACAAAAGGAATAATCGATTTGCACCAAAGCCGAATCGTTCGATGTAAGAAGGTGCGGTGTATACATGTGAATATACCTTGAATCGGTGTGAGTACGAGTCCGGTGGCGGCGGCGCCATTGTTGACGAGGACCTGAAGGACCGGGACGTCGGCGATGCCATTGGCGCTGTGATGGTAGGCCGGTGGTGGTATCATGCCGACGACACCGGCCCCGATGTTGGCCGCGTTGCTCGCCGACAGGGCGAGACGTTGCTCCCTATCCACCATCTCCTTGGTTACGTCCGGCGTCGGGATGCGCGGACGGTTCTTCAGCGAGATCGGTATAGAGTTCAGCTTCGGTAGAGTGCCTAAATTGTGCATATATATATATATATATATAAGACACTCGTTAGATGAAAAATAAATGGAATAATGTTTGGAGAACCGAGATTATTTATATATATGTATAGTTTACCTTGTCGACCCATGCGCTGGCTCTGTATGCTCTTCCGCCTGAGCCGATCGTAGAGCGATATCTTGAAGCTGGGATTGTTCTGGGTCTGGGCTATGCCGTTGCCTTGCTGGGCCTGTTCGGGACTGCTGTAGACGCTGTTGTGCCGGTTGCGGGAGAAGAAGCCACCGGCACCGCTGCTGCTGTAGGTCGTCGAGCTGCTGCGCACCGAGCCCATGCGCGTGATCTGACGCTGTAGCCAGTTTTTGCGCCTCTCCACTAGCGGCGTGTCCACGCTCTCCTGCAGAATTCGACCAAACCAAAATGTGCGTTATTATTGGAGTGAGTATAAGTTTGTCGAATTCTAATTACTGTACAATGCATTGCGAAGCGAGCTATTCCACGGGTAAGAAAAGTTATCGTTTGAAAAGCGAACGCGAAACTCGATCCACTTCGCACGGACAAAACCACAAAGAAAAATAAAGCGAGCGTATATTATGCGGCGCCGAGCGAACGCGCGACATCTAATCGAGCCTGCATAATTCCCACTCCCCGCGCGATCGTCCGCAAATCGTGTAAAGATCACCCGCAGCTCCGCAACACTCGTACCTACATGTATATAAATCGCTAATAAGTCGCTTAGCGGTGCGTGTATATAATACTCGTATAGAGAGAGAGAGAGAGAGATAGAGGCTGCACTCACGTAATCGGCGTAGACGTCGTCCTGCATGTGCGCGGCTTTTCCAGCCCGATGCGCGTTGTGTCCGTGCACGTGGGATCCGAGGAAGACGTTGGCGTAAAGCGCATCGCTGTCCTTGACTTTGTAGTGCTCGGCGGAGCCTTTCGGCTCCTCCTTCCTGTACTGTTCGCTCGCCACCGTGTAGGGCAGATCCTTGGGCACCACCTCGTCCCAGTATTGGTCCTTCAGTAGTTCCGGATGCTCCTCGTGCATCTCGTCCACTATCATGTAGCCTGCCTGCAAGGTTTAGGTTTATCCTTTGGTTTAGATCTCCGTTACAATTGGGTATATGTGTTACCGTTAGATTTCTATACCGTTTTATGGAATGGTTTGCGACACGAAGGTCGATGCGAGTGTGAATTATCGGGATGACGAGTTTCAGAGAGTTAAATGTAAATTTTGTTTTTATATTCTACGCGCGTAATGAAATAAATGTGTAAATATCTAAATGGCGATGTGTATAACTTTTACATTTGGTTATGTAAGAGGCTTCGGAAGGTTAAATGGATTTAGCAAAATACGAGAAAGCAATAGGCGATTTACGGGTTTATTTTATCAGTTACAACTGAATTTAGTAATGATCAATTTGAATAGCGACAATGTGAAAAATTGTTTTTGCAATGCACAAATGTAATTAGAAGATCTTTATAAGAAATAGTGCATTTTCAGATACTGTTAATATTTTTCATAGGATAATTTAATGCAAAATTCATAAGTTATACAATAAATAATTATCATATCGAATATAATTTTTCATGTACAGATTATAGAACAAAATTTAAAAAATACATCCTACTAAATTCTATCGACATTCTTTTAATGAAGCATTCTCGCCACTTTTATTTGAAATTATAAGAATATCAATAAGTATACCTTCTGTTTTTTTTTCTTACATAAAATAATATTTACCGATAATATCTGTCATTTAAAAAGTATTACTCAGCAAGTTTATCGCATCGTTTTGTTTTCATTTTGTTTTTACTTTTACAACGATTAATGATACTGAATTGATTTTAAACTGCTTTGGCAAAAAAATTATTTCGAGCAGGCAACCCGACACGCTGAATAGTGGATATATTTTTCAAACAATTCTCATAAGTATCGACGGTTTTCTTTGAATGTTTAAATCGACGCTCGCATACCTTGATGTGGCGATCGATCAGCCAGTTGAGCTCGATGTCGTCGTCGTCTTCGCCAAACGGATTAATCAAAACCTCGGCGACTTTTAACCAGCCCACATAAAAGCAAAACTGAAATTTTGTTCAAACAAAAGAAAAGCACAGATCTACATTTTAAAAATTATCCTTCAACTTTTTAAACATTTAAATGCTTATATACGTGCTACATAAATTGTTTCTTATAAGGTACGACACACAGGCAACCTCTTTTTAATTTTGTCCTCTCAATGTTAATGGCGGGAATAAAAATTTGTATTTATCGTACATTTATAACTCGTCGATGTTTATTTTTAGTAAATGCCATTTTTTTTTTCAATGGAACGTAAACACGCGAGGAGTGATCATCAGGCACGAGGTGCACACGTTGCAATCAAACGTGACAGGCTATGATCGACACTCATCGCGTTATTTATACTCTACTTGGCAAACTTGTTGCACATCACTAGTATTTGAATTAAAAAAATACATAGTTCTTTTTACACCTAAAAATGGGCGTTTTTTTAGAAAGGCTGCCTGTCGTCTCTTTCATTCATTCTCGTCCTTGAAGAATAAATAATATTCCATCGTGGTAAGATTAAACAAGTATTTCAATAAACTTGTTTCCAACGAAAATATTGTCATAAAAAAAACAAATAGATTCGACGAATCCTTTTATCGCTCAACTTTACACATCGTATATAAATTATCGGTCGACAATTAAATTTACTTTCGAAAAGCGAATGTCGCGTCCTGATTCTCGCGCGCTTTTTTCAGACATTCAATATTACACTTTTATCTCGTGTTACAAGATTACAAAGAGAGAGAGAGAGAGAGAGAGAGAGAGAAAAGAGAGAGAAAAGGGTGTCGATGGCATACCTGTAGTGCAGTAAAGAACGGAAAATACATATCCGGGATCTCGTATTTTCCGCTGGCTGTGTTGGTCTCAGTCTGCGATATAAACTGACGTCCTAAAAGAGCCGAGAAAAAATATGCGTAGAGCGATAGTGTAACCACCTGAAATCATATGCACAACACACCAATACGGCCATCAATGCGCGGCTCTCTCAAAAGTCCAACTTCAACGTCGGCGATCTGTTAGACGCCGTTAGTTTCGACGAATCGAGGATTAACGCTTCAGGATCGCAAAGTTTTTGGTGTCTGCTTATCGGAGAGATCGACTGTTTTGCGTATTTCTTTATATATACTTATGCATATGTGCCGAAATTGAGAATGTGATTTACATTCCGAATTTTCTCTTTTTTTAAATTCATTCGTATAATGAAGGATTCAGATTAAATGGGTTTATATAATTTATCGGTAAATAATATTGTGTAAATATATAGTTTCTTTTTCAAAGCAGAATTCTAATAGATATTAAAATTTCTCAAGATTCTTTACATTCTTTATTTTGTAATTTTTAATTTGACATTATCGACGCTTTACGCACAAATGTCACTTTTGCTCCAAACGCATCCCCTCCGATACACACATCCTATCTTTGCAATCCTGCATAATCCAACTTACAGCTATATATTTCCTAAATTAAAACAAGGAATATGGCAAAGCGGGAAATAAAAAGGTCGGGGAAAAAAGCAACAGCGCAGGGTGTACAGTATATAAATCCGTGGCGAATACACACACATACACACACGTGTATATGCGCACTCATCAATCGCTGTCTCGCTATATATGAATACCGTTTTTTGAGGAATGCACGATTATGCAATGGACATATTACGTAAAAGTAATTCGCCTCGCGTATATACATGTGAGACTGTATCTTTAAATTCGATCTGGCTATACTTGTTATTACATATGCAATACGCGCGCGCGCACCAGCGCAAGAAGTCAAGGCTTATTTCCGAAAAACAATAGTAGAGAGAGAGAGAGAGAGAGATAGAAAGAATCGATACACAGGCGGTCTGGTATGGGTATGGAAAACATCAGTTGTCAGTGGGTGTATCGATTACTTTGGACTAAATTGGTAAACAATTGTCGCTGGTAATGCAATAATTGAAAACTTTCTATCTCTCGCTTTGGTTGTGATAGAAGTTCGGTGATTTTGAGCTTAAGTAATTTTGAACATTGGATAATGCTTCTAAATTCTAGATGAATTTTTTTATAACTGAGATATTGTAACAAAAAACTGTCAGAAATAAATAATAATAGTAATTAGGATTTTTGAAGGTTGAACCAAACGGTCGATTAAGACTATTATATAGTCACTATTAGTTCTTTCTCGCCATTACAGCAGCTAAGATTCAATTAACACTCGCATTAAACTTTCAAACTCGAGCTAATTCTTATTTGGAGTACAGGTAGTGCGCAGGATAATGTTCTCCGTTCGTTTCGAGTTCGCTTAAGAGCAATCGTAAAAAATGTCTTTATGATTGAAAGTTAAAGCGAGGGAGCATTAAAGTTTAGCCGCACTAACCATAATGATGGCATTATAGCCATGACATTTGCTCGATCGTTATTAAATGCATGTGCACTTCGTATTTGGAACTGTTATAACGTGCACGTATATGTTTATTGCGCTTATCGGTATACAGCGTCTTTACGAACTGCGACAGGATGTTAATAGATGCTTTCTGTTGGTCATCTATACAAAAAAATTGTAGGAATCGATTTTTTTTTTCACTCTGCTCGTTTACGATGTAAATAAACAACGAGTCTTTTTCAGACTTTTTGCGCGCGAAAATTTTTAACTGCCATTTTAAAGCTATGATGTAATGACCGCGGGGGCAATTAAACTTTATCTGTACAGCGTTAAAATTAACATTTTTTTCAATTAGCAAAACACAACGGCGAATCTTTTCTAAAACGCTCCGCGGCGTCGCGGCTCTTTGTCGCAAATATTATTGACCAAGCGCCGAGCGTGCGAAAGGAAAAAAACGCTGCTTAATAATTCCGTCGATATAAATGACAGTGAAAAGATTATTTTTTATTTCCTTTTTAGTTGGCGGTGCGCGGCTCGATAACAGCTTCTTTATTTTTCTTTTGCTCCTCTGCAGTCGAATCCACAATCGTATACTGAGTCACGACTCGCGGCAATATTGCATACCGCGAAAATTCAGAAATTTTGCGCGCTTGTTATTAACTGGTAGGGAAATATCGTTGTAACACACTGCACATGACGCTCGTAATGCACTCGCGGCCGCAATCGTTTTATAAGTACGTGATTCGATATTTTTGGAATGCTCATTAACGAACAATACGCCGTTGCTTTCCGAGATATTCCGCAATTGAAAGCTGCGTGCTTTTGTGCACCGCGACTCGCTCTCATGGCACTGCTCGCTGGTATAAACGTTTGTTGGACGCGCCGAGCTCGAAATGTTTTGATCGTAAAAATGTCCCTGTGGCTTGGGAGGCAAAATTATTGAATCGAATTTCGCAGCCGTTTTGCGTAATCGCCACGACCTTAACCCCGATAAATTAGCCACACCTATACATACAGAGAAATTTCATTGACTGTGAGTAATGACGAGCTTTCGGGGATATTTTTTCTTTTCCTGCTTTCGACGCCCAATTAGGCTGACTGCGATAATGAACGATGATTTTTAGGTCAGTGAATCATAAGAGGTGTAAAGAGTTTTATTTGCTCGAAAGTCGCGAGTTTACGATTCGCTTCCTTTAAGACAATTCTAGTTAAGCTACTTTAATTCGGGGCCTCTTTCTTTCTGTTTGTTTTGTTTTCGCTTGCTCGTCGTATTAGACATTGAACTCCTATCTATATTTGTGAGTCATTGGAGGATAAAAATATACTTAACGATATTGTAAATACCGTAATCTTTTCTTTTATTTCAACACAATTCAACTTGTACTAACTGATAGTTGGCATAAATCGTTAATTTTATTTGAAAACAAATCGGTTCTCCACGTATAGATTATACTGTACACCAAAAAAGGAGCTAAAACTATAATTACGTGACGTGGGGTCATCGCGTCTCCGCACAAAAGCAAACTAAAGGTCACTTTTTGCCTAACCGCAGAGACACAATGACCCCAAGATCACCAGTCTCGGTATATGTAACACATTAAACACATTAAAAGATGAATGGTCGACCTGCGTATAAACGAGGGGCACGCAAACGGTGTCGTATCCTATCAGTCCGCCCAGCTTCTTTCGTATGTCGCTCAGCTCGACCAGCAAAGTCTGTACGACGTGATCGCTCGTTATCAGCTGTTCCTTCCTCGCCCTATTGATGATGTTGGTGGCCCAGACGAGTGGCATCCAGTACTTGGACATGGCCGCCTTCTTGTTCATCATTTCGAAGATCTTCCTCTCGGACTCCATCATCAGACCTGCGCGTACGTGTGTTACAGAACAAAGGACAAACAGAATATCGTTACTTCTCCGTGTCTTTACGTACGTGCGTATTTTATTATGGTTGTAATACGTATATAATATGTGTGTGAATGTGTGTGTGTGTGGGGCTTTGTGTTTATTCGAGTCCTTTGTGATCGAAAACGTGCGTGGGGAGGTGGTGCGTATAATGCGGCGGGAGGTTGAGTTTTAAAGCTGCTGATTTATCGATCGCGAATGGGGGATTATGGGCGATGTTCCTTTACTTTGCATACCTTTTCAATCCTTTCCGAATATTCGAAATTTAGCTAAATGATTGGGGCAATGCAATTTTACAACTAATTATTTTCTAAATTGTACGATAAAAGTGGAGAATGTTATTATAGTTTTACGATATGATGGTAGGTTGTGCGTATATTGTGCATAGGCAGTGTTTGCCGATAAGCTGGTGCACACTAAATTCTCAAAGTATATGCTGCACATGTGCAAGAGCTACTTAAAAGCAAGTGGATTTAAATGGTATTTATTAAATAACGAGGCCAGATATTTAAGACTCAACGCAGATTATCCCAGACACTCGAGTTTACAAAATAAAGCGAAAGGTAATACACACGTT
This sequence comes from Megastigmus stigmatizans, assembly GCA_900490015.1. Classification (NCBI taxonomy): domain Eukaryota; kingdom Metazoa; phylum Arthropoda; class Insecta; order Hymenoptera; family Megastigmidae; genus Megastigmus; species Megastigmus stigmatizans. Next base: position 26,193 of record UELV01045204.1, read on the forward strand.
ATCGCTGAAATACGTTTCTGCAAATTAAACGAATACTTTTCCAATTTCATTTACCGAGAAATGTACGTTTCGATTATCAATCCCAACGCAAAAGAAAGAAAACGAACAAGGTCTACAACGTTATATATATATATGAATCGCAGATATATACGCAAATGAATAAAACGAGGAATTCTCTTCCAAAGTTGAATAACAGCTCGTTATGGGCTGCTAACTAAAACAAATAGCTATCGCACGTGCGCACCTCGTTTTCGACGCAGATAAATTTTTTTCTTTTCATATAAGTATATATACACCTATATATTGACGTCCGCGCCAGGAAACAAACGCGTAATTTGCTTTTAATCAATCAACTATATACAGGCCACCTGAAAGGTCGGTTATAAAAAAAAAAAGAAAAAGAGAGGCATTGAGATTCTTTTCCGCGTGTATACATAAGTATAGTAGCGCAGTGAAAGCTGAATGAAACGAGCCGCTCGGGTTCGAAGGTACCAGCATTGCTGAAACATACACATACACACACTTGGTCTGTGTTTGTTTGACAATAAATATCAAAGCTACACCGGCGAGAGACAATAGTTTCAGATCTGCGCTGGTCTATTTTTAATTCGCTGTTTCTCGCCGATCGAATGGCCCCTCTTTGCGATCAATAACGTTGATTTTTTTTGTTCGTAGTAAAATTTTACCGTGCTCAAGAATTAGCGGAGTTAAGTGACTTGTAAAACGTCGCGAACGCTATACAAAAATAGATTTAAAGGACTTTTATCGTGCAATTACGTTGATAATACTAATTGAAAACGACTGTGACAAAAGATTTCATTTGACTCGTTTCCCTTTAACGGCAAGCTCAATAAATCTAATGCGATCCAGTACCACAAACACATATCGCAAGCGGAACTTTATTATCTTTTATATACTTGTGTAATCGTCCATTGTATTCCATTACAAGGTTTTCCCGCTTATCATTCACCATATCAGATGAAAGTACGATTCCATTGAAAATAAACCCATGTGTGTGTGTGTATTCTAGAAAAAATTCAATTCCAACGCAGCTGCCTTCCGTGGCTCTAAAACCTTATCGAAAATGCGCAAGAAAAAAAACTCAAAACTGATAGCGTCGTTATATACGAGTCCGACTATGGAATACTAATTTCGATGTTGTCGCAAGTAGCCGCGAATTACCATAAATATTCTAACGCTTCGTAAACGGCGGCGAACAAAGCCATAATTTAAGAAAACAATGAAGCGAGAGTTTGTATCGCGAGGCCCGATTTATTGACGATCGGCGCGCGCGAGCTTTTGAAACGTCAAGTCTCGAGCCCCGTGACAGAATCCAACATCGCGAGCATTAGCAATCGTAGCCGTGTATATGCCCTGCCCTCGCGCGATAGTCTTGCACATACACGCGGGACTCCTATATAACGCAAGACCCGCCTCATTAACAATGGAAAGTTTACCTCCAACCGATCTTTCACTCCTTCGCTCATTATCATTAAAAGCAGCATGTATTGCGTGCCGATTGAGACAAAAAAAAAAGAACAACGAAATAATTCCACGTAGGATATCTAGCGTAATTTAATCGATCCGGTACCCACGGCGCAGCTTTCGGAAAACCAAAATGAGAAATCGGCAAAAGAGCTGCTTTTTATTTTTCGCAGAAATCAATTATATCCGCTAAAGCTGTGTTATCCTTCGAGTCGAAAAAGATCATTTCTTCTCGGTATAGTATACACTAATGGAATTAATACACAGAGAAGCGAAAGCCCCCGGGAAAAGCCCAGCTGCAGGCGATTCGTCGATAAAACTCACTGCGCGGCATGACCTCAAATATCGTTACACATCGACGTTTCTATGTATATGCGTACATCGATAAAAATGACGTCACTCGCACCGAGTGAAGAAAGAGATGATGAAGAAGAAGAAGAATCGCTTGGAAAGCTACACATGCGCGTGTGCATATATAATATAGCCAGAAGAGCCGATATTAAGGCGAACGCGGCGGGTGTGCGTGTGTGTGTTCGCGCGCGCGAAAATACCAAGGCAAGGTCAACAAACGCTCGAATCCTTGCTCGCTCGGCAAGGTCGAACTCTCGTATATGTACAATAAAAGAAACAAAAAAAAAAAAAAGAGCGCGAGCCGAGAGAAAGAAAAAAAAATGAGTCATTCCCTACCCTTTCTATACACACACGCACACACGTATGCATGAGTATACGGGCGATTCTGCGAGCGCGTGGAGAGCAAGAACGATTTAAAAGCGCGAGCGCGCTTAAAGAAACGCGCGCGGCGAAAATTGTTGGGATCCGTGTTGCGAGTTTAAGTGCTGCGTTCGGCCTATGGTAGTTCTCACCGATTCCCGATGTGGAATTTCACTCCGCGGATGTATAATGATAGATGCCGACGCTGCGTTTTGTCTCGAGTGAATTCTCGCTAAGAAAACTTGCTGGGTGTTATTGCCGGTTCGAAATGTCCAATTGCCTTTCAATTATTGTCTATTTTATCTGTTAACGAGAATTCAATTTCTGTTGTATACTTGTGCTTGAACGCGACTAATGTATGCCCTTCAATTCGAACGAATTAGAAATGAAGAGAAATTTTTTCCCACCCTCTTCGGGAACTCTTGGATCCACCGATCCACTCGATATACACAGAATCCCCCATGTGGCTTTTATATATGCTCGCGCGCGCGCGTTCATCGGCCATCAGCGAACCCAAAGGGGGGAAACGAGTTTTTGAGCTCTACCCGTGACTGCACAACACACACACACACACACACACACACACGTATAACATATAACGCGCACACGAGGAGGATGCGTGGCGGCGCTTTCTTTAACGATCCTCTCGTCGCTATTATTCCGCTTGGGCAAAGAGATTCGCTCTCTCTTATACATAGTCGGGGTGACCTTGGGAAACGTAAGAGAAATTTATCGGCCACCCCTTGGCCGTGTTTCTACACCTTTTTACTCTACTCCTTCTCTCTCGCAAGGTGCGTAATGCGCACTTGATGAGCGCGCAGCGAGATATACCCTTTTTTCTGTTGCATATATATGTGTTGAGATCGAGAGAGTCGAAGGAAGAGTATAGCGCATGCGACGGTAAATTTTGCGCGTATGGTTCGTTATATACAACTAAGGTTTGTGCGTTGACTATCAAAGACGACCGAGCGATACTTTGATTGTTGCGAGAGGTGATTCGTGCAGTGCGCGAGGCAAAAAAAGAAGACCGATGGTAGAGAAGTTTATGATATGGGTTCGGAACGAGTAGTTTTTGCGCGTGATATTTTAAATATCTCATCTGGTAGGCTTGTGAACCGATTGGAGTTCAAGGTGAAGGTTTTCTTCGCGGTTCGACAAAGAGACCGAGTACGCGTAATCTATGAACCGAGGATAAATTTGAATATTTTTTTTTCAACAAACGAGGAACTCGATTTCGAGTGTTTGTTTTATTCCGTACAAAACATTGAATTATTGATAAAGCAGAATGAATCTGTCACATCAAACTGATTGATTTCAAAATTTTCAGTCTTGTATATATAATAGATCTCGCAAGAGCCAATAATAATCAAATAACGCCACGTGCGATCAACTCGAACCGTTCGGAATTTCGGAATGGAATCCGCCAGTACGATTAATGCCTAATTCATCACCGTATCTCAAGCCATATCCCACCGCAACACGAAAACAAAAAAAAACGAACCAACTCTATACTTACGCCTCTTCTTCTCTTCTTCTCTTCTCTCTTTTACGAAAGAGCTTACAGGCCTGGATATACCGTCTGGCCGGCGAACAAAAGGAAAAACATCGGCCGGCTCATGATCCGCGCGGTGAATAAAAAGCGCGCCTCGTGTCACGTATAGACTTGGGTGAAACTGCCCTGATTAGGAAATATTCGCGCGTAATTAGAAAGGGAAGGGATCGAGGCGCGCGCTTCTCTCTCGAATTGATACGCGTGCAATTTGCCAAACCCATCGCTGTCTCTCTCTCTCTCTCTCTCTCTCTCTCTGTGTGTG
>UELV01045462.1:0-11282 GCA_900490015.1 Megastigmus stigmatizans
ATTTAATTTTATCTTTAATTTTAATTTTAATTTTAATACCTATTCTTAATGATTACATTAGGAATTAAAAATGAATGCCGTTTATATAAATTTATTTCAGTATTAGTTTTAAAGAATTCAATATGAATTCTTTATGAATACATTTTAATTAGTCATGGATTCTTCCAGAATTCTTATAGAATTCTTTATGAATACATTTTAATTAGTCATGAATTCTTCCAGAATTCTTCCAGAATTCTTTATGAATACATTTTAATTAGTCATGGATTCTTCCAGAATTCTTACAGAATACTTACAGAAGTCTTTATGAATACATTTTAATTAGTCATGGATTCTTCAAGAATTTAAAACGTTTACATACAAGCGGACATAGTGACATCACTTAAAGAGAAACATATCAATTCTTTCGTATTACTTATTGATAAAATGCATGGATTTATTCGGATTTGTTCGAATGAAAACAGAACTCTTAATGAATTGTCTGTGCCGTCTGGGATCCTTATTACCCAAAAATGTCTCTTGTACATCGATTACTACTCTTCCTGTGCTTCTTCTTCTTCCTTTTCTCTTTTATCACTCGACCCTTTGTCGTATTTTTATTCTTCTTGGCACACTTTTTATTCTGCTTCCATTTTCTCCTCCCACTTGAGTGAGTGTTCACGGTGCTCAGGCTCTGAAGCGACTGCCGTCGGCTCGATATAGCAGGGCACTTTATAACTGGACTCCTAAATTAATTTATCCAGCTTTTCTTCGGCCTTTCTTTTGAGACTCTCGAACATTACGTTCATACGTGTACGTAAAGCCTCTTTACCAAACAGCCTTAGCTTCACGGCTAAGGAATGAGAGAACCCTATGGAATATTCCAGCGAGAAAAGAGCCAATGCCACAATGGCCATACTTGTAGGGCGAGCCAGCATAGATACGGCCAATACCCCCACCACTCCGACTTATTACCCCACCACCGCCTACTTGCATGTCAAAGTATTCCTCGTAGCAACTCATCTTTACTCAATACGTTTAAAGTACAGTGTAGCTGTTGACGTACCGTAATTGAATGGAATTAGTTCGCCAAGTTGATCTTTTGTATCTATTTCCGTCGTACTAAGCGTATTGAATAGCAAAGGCAGGTACATAAAGGGCGAAAAATGTTTAATCATTACCCCACCATATGTGTAATTATCGAAGTTGGAAGAAACAGCTCTCAATAGCCGCGATTGAACGTCCCCTATCATATACGGTTCCAAACTGTCGCTAAAGAGCATCAGCATTGAAGGTAGGCCACTGAAGAGATTGGCCGGCCAATCGCTAATGAACGGCTTATCAACGACGTTTACATGAAAGTTTATATTTTCGAAGCCAAGAATTTTCTTTAGCCTCTTGGACAGAGATAAATTGTGGTCCAGCTAACTCCAACCTGACTCTGTACCAATTCGGCAAACTCTAACATATTTTCCGCGTTCGACCAAAAACTTCAAATGATTTTTTACACTGGCCAGACAATTAATTTCGTCTACGAGAGTTTTGAAATCTTGATAAATACCAGGCCTTATAAGCGATGCTGAAGCACTAAACTCTTCTGTACGCATCTTATTGGTGATTATTTGATGCTGAGGTGTGCACTCCAGAAAAAAACATTATATCGAATACTATTGATGATATATGCTGAAACGTAAAAGGAACTTGAATCTCTGTAAGGACAATTGCCTACGCACTGTGTAGCTATAATTGCTGCGGCAGCTGTGTGACAAAGTGGGTCATTGTATTTTCAGCAAAATCATCCATGCTGTTATTGCTAGGCAATAGGACATAAAATTAATGTTATTTTTTAATTTTTAAAAGCACCAACTCTGATCCAAGAATTAAATTTGTCGGGGTACCCTTTCCAACGAACAAAATACTCCTTTGCCTGACCTTTACGTCTAGTTTTAAAAATTGTTTTAATTTCTAACGCTGCTTTGTTCAATTCTTTTTTAACTCACGAGAGCTCCTCCTCGTAGAAAAAACCGTTAATATCCTTCTTTGCTAAATCTTTGAAAAAATAAATCAGAGGCTGACGTGTTAATGAAATTCTTGCAATTCTGAACAGCTCCAATATCCAACTGCCCTTGTAGCCTTTCGTGAAAAAATTCTTCGCTCGACTGCCCGCACCGAGTCGCCCACACTGTATTTAGCCTGTCTCGGTTTGATGCCGCCGTAGCGTGAATTTAAATTTTGTCATGCTTCTGCATCATTGTGCAGAGTCACGGATGCGGGAGTCATCTTAGTGGCAGAATGCTTGGTGTGGTTGCAGGCTTGCAAAAGTTTCGGTAAAACGTCAATGTATGTTTGTGTATTTTTGCACGTAACATAACGCCACATTCGTTCTTTTATAGTTCTTATGAACCTCTCTACAGCAGCTGCCTTTGTATCGGAACTCCGCACAACCCTAAAATTTATTTCCATTTTCTTCAATAATTCCTGCATCGCTGATCCAACAAACTCCTTTCTCTCTCTTGGTTACAATAGGTTCGATCCATGCATACTTGCTGAGACCATCGATGACTGTGACAAGATAGTTGTAGCCACCGTTGTAAGAGCTTATCAATCTCGTGTCCATTAAGTCGACTTACCACACATTATTGTAGCATCTTTGAGGAAATCGATCCATCTTGACCTTCGAGCCAATCAATCACATTTTCTCTATGACATTTTTTGCGTGTAGCGTGTAAAATCTTAACTGCACCGGCCTAGGCAGTAGCCTGTGGGAGGCCATAATAAAACTGCTAAAGCATTCTACTTATTTTTTGTTTTTCTTATCCTTTACAGATTTCTTCTTCTCCTTCTTCTTTTGCGTCCTATCGCATAGCTTTATTGCTTTCTTGATTCGAGAAAAGAATTTTTCAAAAGTTATTTTACTAACCATGCAACAAGCTGTCATCATTGTAAAAGTTTGCTCATCGGGTGGTGTCTCCTGAGCAAGCATATGTGAAAAAGCAAGCTGGGCCAGTATACGATCAGCCTGTCGACGATTATTCTTTTTCTAGTCACTGTACGCTAGATCGTACTCCCGACAGTCATCGTCCAGAGGATTGATCCCCACCTCACCACGTTCGAGTCGTTCTGCCAGTTTGGTGCTCGGTCTACAAAATTTATAGCCGGGAATATGCATCTCAAACGGCACCAGATCAATCAAAGAGTCTAGAGCACTATTTTTTCCCCCTCCTCTACGACACTCACGGTTATTTTTCTTCGCTTTTTTGTATCTGCCACTCATCCGACGCCATGATTGAACAACTTGTGGTGTCGATGTAACGTTCTTTCTCCTCTGCGCAACTACTCGCTCACTGATAGCGTCAGCTGTCTGTTGCGAGTGAGAAGAAGAAGAAGATGTTGGCGAAAAGCTAGACCTAGAGGTTTCGTCACAATTCCGGGCGATGTAATGTTAGACGATGACGTCGAATCTCTAATATAGTCCAAAACGCGTTTATTGCCAATGTATTCTTGAGGTATGAGCGCTTATTGGAGCGCAATCGTAAACCACCAAGTCGATAATGTTTGCAGCATCAACAGGGGCGCCATCTATGATCACGATTCTGTTACGATCCCACTCTATATTACGGGTTCTGCGCAAGTGCAATGTCATGCAACATTAGCACGAAATTTTTGTGGAACGCTTTCGACGGTATTCTTGTCAGTTATTGCCTCATCCTCCTCTGTTGACGCTGCTCGTCGACAAAGTTGTCATTCATGCTCGAAAGAGTCACATTGTCTTCGCCGTCCTCTGAGAATTTTCTTTTCGCTGAAACCTCCTCAGTGCCTCAAAAGTGAAAATGGCGTTCTAAAACATGCTTATACTTTGACCACTTCTCCCTATCGTCTTTACAGACTGATGAGTTCAACATATCGTTCATTTCTGCATCCAGCCTGCTAGTTATCCTGCCTGGTGTCTATACAGACTTTAGACCACCATTTGCGAGTGAGAATAGAATGCGGTACAAACTCTCTAGAGGTATGAGAATAATTTTTTTCGCGTGGTCCATTGCTGCTGCTGCTACGTTGTCACGAGAGATGCCAATATAGTGCCAATGAGAGGAGCCAGTAGGGCAGTCAAGAATCCGCCACATTGTACAATTAGTTTTTCCTTCCTATGTAAACTTTCACCCGTATTAGCCAGTTTTCGTAGAATACAAGCGTGTTTGCGTAATTTACTCTTGTGTGATTTGGTGAGTGGTACGTTACCGTATAAGACGTTTAAAGCGCATTCGCAAATATGATGAATTAATTTCGGGTCTGCTTTGGGTAAAAGGCGTTTCGCTGCTGTCTATCTAGATGATACAAGGCCTGCAGAATTGCCGCCTATTTCTGCCCAAACGGATCGGAGCCATTACAGTTACACAACTGCGACGGCACGCTTACGTATTCGCGCGCAATCGCCAAAATCCAACCGGACAAGTAGGACCCACTGAGCTCGCGAGCGAATTCGTGTGTATAGTGGAACCAACATTGCCTACCAACGCTGGTGACGTCACGCCACTACCGATCGCCGCCGATTTAAGAGCCTTTATAACACGGCGTAAGCTCACAAATCGGCAGTATTCGTCTGGTGCTTCAGGCATGCAAGGAGCTCCTTCACGCCAGACACATAGTCGAAAACTGTCGACTATGTGTCGAAAGTAGGTCGAAAAGTAGGTAGGTGTGCGGTGTTAACAAAATCTCAATAATGGTTGATCTGAAACCGAAAAATCAAATAGTTTTAGGTTTAGTAATATCCAGCAACCCATGGAATTTTAAATATACATGTAAAAATAACAAAGTTTACGATTAAAGTTTATTTAAATGAAAAATTACAAAAAAAGTTAACTTACGCTTAATCAGCGATGCCTAGACCATACAGAATGCCTTCAGACTGTTCCAGAAGATCATATTCATGCAATTTAGCCTGTCTATTGTGTTCTGCTCTCCTTTGAAGCATCAGTCGAGCGGCGGTTCTCTTTGATTGAGCGAGTGTCGAATGTCTCCGAATTGTCTGAAGTTTTAGTTAGTAGTGAAAATAATGATAGTGTGATAAACAGTGTTATAGAAAGTGATGTGTGCAATTGCGTTTAGTGCGTTATCATAGAAAAAACCTGCTTACACCGTGGCGTTATTATTTTTGTTGTACTAGGTGGGTTTGCTCAAAGTGTATAAATGCTTACAAATTTTCTTGTATGTGTATTGTTACAACCCAACCTTGTAATAAAATAGACAAAATGTGTGTGTTTGATAATCCGCGACTCCTTCTACGTATTGGGAAACCAAAGATACATAGAGGTGTAAAGTGTATATACTGTCCAGTAATTTTGTGGAAAAGGAGTATTCGCCAACCTTGGCGATATTCTTTTTACAATAGTGGTTGGGTCTGCCCCAAGTGCCTGTGTTACAATTTGTTTTTTTTTAACAGTGACAATTTTAAGTTAAATGAAATTTTTTTATTTAAGTGACAAATTAATAAAAATGGACTACGAGAAGATGTACGAGAAAGAGGAGGAGTACGAGGAAGAGGAGGAGTACTACGATAAGGGGGATAAGGGGTGGATGAGGAGAATGAGGAGGAGGAAGATTGGGACCTCGATTCGGCATGGCCCGTGCATTTCGAGATGAGTGTAGGTTTTTATCCTGGGTGGGGTTGACGACTCCGAAGATTCGGGGTACTGCTCGCTCGAAGAGTGACGAACGTAGGTGAATTTATATTTTTTAATTTTTTAATCGTTCTGATTCAACGAATTCGGTGTTTTAATTCTGTTCTCTCTCGTTCATAATGATTTTAATGGTTAAAGATCACATTTAACATCGGCATTGTATTTTTACTCTTCTCTCAATTGAAAATCAAAATTCTAAACACACAGGACACGTGCCAAATGGTCTGCTCATGCCGCTACTCTCGACATGGTAAAACAGTCACCAAAATGGAATACGTGGTAACCTCTATGATTCTCGGAAGTAAATACCCTGGAGGAGGATCGGCAAGGAAAAAAATTTGCAACTTGCAGAGTTCAGTAATAGTGCGAACTATGCTGCTAAAGACGGGATAGATGGTAGCCAATATACCAAAGTTATATAATTATAAAGTGGATTGTATCTGCGCAAACAGCAAAGAATTAGAGCTGCCACACTAAGATCCTGTGTAGAAAATTCTGCAAATCACCTGCCGACCCTAACCTCCAAAATAATCCGAGATTTAGTGTCGTTAAAAACTCACTTTTGTGCGACGAGTTCTCTTCAATTTTCTGTACCACTAGTATTATTAATGTGGAGCAGAAGATAATTATTTATCAAATGTTGCTCATAGAAGCTCTTATTTATTTCCTTATATATACTTTTAAATATTAAAGCAAAGCTAAGTTTTCGACAATGATTGTAATGGCGAGGAAAAGACTCTGTTTACATAAATTAAATTTACATATTAGCTGGACTAGCTTGTAAGACTGAGAAATTTTTTATCCTTTTCGAATGAATTTAAAATTTTAAAGTGTCTTTCGACCTTTCGAACAGAACATGGAGCTTAAATCGGCTCGTGAAAGTTGGAACTATCAAATACATAAGATGATTTAGAATCATTTCTTAGAATCATGACATACAGCAGTTAGATTAAAAAATTAAGTTCTATACCCCCCCCCCTAAAAATAGAAAGTTTCTGACCTGAAGGATTAAAGAGTATTAAATTAAAACAATTTTATTCAAAGAATTATTTATTTTTATATCTTCTGATATGGGTTTTCGAAAATAATTATAAAATTTTAAAAGTGCCTTACAATACTTGGAATATCTTAAAAGTCTAAAATTCTAAATACGGTATTTTCTATTGTTTAAAGTCTCATCTTTCAATCGCCATCACAAGAATTGGTCTAAATGGCGATTGAAAAAAAATGATAGCTTATTTTTACAATAAAATGCGAAATTTTGAAAACTTGCATCGCCGAAAGTTGCAAAGAAAATATGTTATGTCATTAAAAGGAATGTAATTGATATTTTAATTTGAGAGCTATAGAATAATTAATTAGGATTATTTAAAATAAATCAATTTACACACATTATCTATGATCCGCCTGTAATGAGGGGAATTTTGGTACTCTCTCTCTCTCTCTCTCTCTCTCTCTCTCTCTACAATCATTGTCGAAAACTTAGCTTTGCTTTAATATTTAAAAGTATGTAAGTTTGTTCTTTAAATACAATTAAGTAAACCTTGAGCTCTGATCCCTTTACCCATCAAAGATCTCAAATTGATAAGTTAGAAGCTTTAAATTTAGATAAATACAAGATTTACTTAACTTTTATTTGAATAATAATTGAAGAATCTATGAAAGTATAATGATTTGATAATCCTAATTAATTGTTCTATCTTTCATAGAAAGTAGCTTCGCACGTGTATAACAGCCAAATATTAAAAATTAAATTACTATCAATAATCTTATGAGGTCAAAAAAGACGCATGCGTTCAATTGAGCTTCTCACAAGTTGTGTCATAGAACATGGTTCGATACATGAGTGAGAAATAGATTCCACCCTTGTGTGAACGTTTGAACACGAGCAAGTTAGATCACTTTATCGTACTAATATGGAAATTTACCATTAATCCCGTTTCGATATTAAAATATTTTCGACAACATTAAAAAAGTTATAGAAATTCTCAGCTGCACGTGGCTCTCTTGCTGCAATGTGAGCTGCACGCCCTTCTTGAAAAAGAATGGGTACTTTCAAAATTATTCGATAAGGCTTGGAAGTGGAGCAGTCACTTAGTTTTAAAATAAGTCACTTTTAAATTTTATCGAAAAGATATAACTATCCTACACATTAAACCTTTAAATTAAATAATCTTATTCGACAGGGGTTATCCTCAGGATTAAAAGTTTAGCCAATGCACTTTTTGAATAAAGTATTTTCAGAAACATAGCATGAAAATTTCCGGCTATTACATGCGACTCGCAGATAATTGTATGTAAATGTAATGAAATTAGATACTTACAAAATCAAACAAACAAACAATCAAACAATCAAACAAACAATCAAACAAACAAGCAAACAAACAAATAAATAAATAAATAAATAAATAAAATAAATACTGTTTATTATTTGCTATTACTTTTATTCGTCATCCCAACTTAAACAGTTCCGTTTTCAGAAATAAAGTATTTTCGAAACCATAAATATGAAATTTTACAGCTGTACAAGCAGCTGATTTCTTTAACAATTCTGTTGTAAAATACGGCTTATTGCAAGGTTTAGTATGAATTGTGTATCCTTCTGAAAAAGAAGTGTTTACGAAAAATTCCAGAAGATCTGAAAATTTACAGTTTTACAGGCATAACACGAACGTATAATATAAAAATTGACAGCATTACAGGTTAGTAGCAGCCAAATTTTTAAATCAATTGTTGTAAATGGATTTCATTTGACTGTTCTGGTTTTAGTGTATTCTTCAAAACATTCGATAATTAATTAATTGATCAAATTAAATTATTATGAATAGTCGTATTTAATCGTTGTTATGCTAAGGTTTCGAAGCTATATCAATGACTTCTCTAAAATAAATTGTTTTCAAAAACATCTTATTTTAAAGAAGTATAAATAGAAAAACATCTTATTTTAAAGAATTATAAATAGAAAAACACCTTATTTCAACAATATTCATTACATATTTGATTTTCTAATGCAGAATTTGACTCCTACATCGACTTACAAGAGCATTGTTACCATAGAATTATAAATATTAGCTCGGAATCTTGAGTAATCGTTTGTAATTCTGCGCATTTGCCACAATATTTTGGGAATTTCCTTTTTTAATTTGTTTGAACATTCCCGTGTAAAAAAAAGTCTGGTAGATGTCTGGCACACAAAAAGTTTAGCAGAAGTCTGGCTCTGTAAACTAGTGCCAGACTTCTATCAGAACAGTTTCAAAAGTCTGGCAAAAAGTCTGTTGAAAAGTTTGGCACTACATTTTAGTTTACTTATCCTATTATCTGCATTTATAAAATAATGGATAACGTAAATGGTGAGGAAGACCTATGGAGTAGTGGTGAATCTGAGGGCAGTTCAGTTTCTGGCGATGATGAAATTTTTGTAATTGATATTGAAGATCTTGCATATGTATCCGAACATGAAATATTTTATAGTAAAGATTTTTATCCTTCGGTAAAAGATTTCACAGGATCACCTAGTCATACGACAGAAAATGCTTCTTTGAATGGTTATGACCCGATTCACTATTTCGAACTATTTTTTGACAATTTTTTATTGGATATTATTGTCCAAGAGTCTAATATTTATCAGTTTCAAAATCCTGAGCAAGACCGTAGTAAAATGAAAGCATGGGTTGATTTAACAAAAAAAGAACTGAAAGAGTTTTTAGGACTAACAATTCTAATGGGTCACATGAAAAAAATTTCACTTGAAGATCATTGGAGTACCAATCCTATGCTTGTGACTCCGATATTTCCTCAAACTATGCCTCGGAACAGATATAAATAGATTTCAATCAAGTCATCATGAATCATCCTTTGAAGAAAGTTAAGATTATAATCGATTATTTGAATGATAAATTTAAAAATCTTTTATGTTCAGGTAAAAATCTATGCATTGATGAAAGCCTTCTCCTATGGAAAGGCAGATTGAAATTCAAGCAATTTATCCCTCTGAAAAGACATCGTTTCGGGATAAAATTTTTCGAACATGTTGACTGCTCTTCTGGTTTCATTTTACAATTCATTGTATATACGGGAGCAGATACCGATTATCACAAATTCGACTTAGGAGTTTCAGGAGGCATAGTCGCTCATTTTATGCAACCTTATTTTCGAAAATGACATGTTGTTTTCACTGATAACTGGTATACATTGCCTATTTTAGCTGAATTTTTACATGAGAAAGAAACTGGAATTTGCGGAACCATAAGAAAAAAATAGGAAAGGGCTTCCTGCTCTCAAAGTGCCTCTTAGTAAAGGAAAAACAGCAGTTGCTCATAATATGATTTGGTCACTAATACAATGCCAAGACAAAAAAGAAGTATATGTATTTACCACCGTACATGAATTTGGTTACTCAGAAACTGGAAAACAGCATTACGCAACTGGGGAAAATATTTTGAAGCCTACTTGTATTGTTGATTATAATAACTCGATTTTACGCGTAAACGTAAAATACTCGCGCTTGGGTTTTGCTGGTTATAATAAATATGACGTCTTGATGCACCGAGTAGAAGACACTATTATTGTCAGGGAACTTGTATGCCTCGACATGCCTCGAGGTATTCGTCTTGACGTCGAGGTATTCGTCTTGACCTCGAGGTATTCGAATATGACGTCTTGATGCTCCCGAGTCGAACTTGGGGAACTTGTACGCCGCGACTCGAATTACTACGAGGCTGGTTATAATAAATATGACGTCTTGATGCACCGAGTAGAAGACACTGTTATTGTCAGGGAACTTGTATTCCTCGACATATACATTTGAAACACGGTAAAGACGGATAATCTTGGACCAGTCTTCCTGCACGGAAAATATTTTTGTACGCGAGCTGTACTTGAAGGAGTACAGCAGCGACACCAAGGCCTTCGGGTAAGAGCAGTACCACTTTTCGAACTGCAGACGCGCGAAATGTGGGGATAGCGGACGTCATTTCATTTCGTACGGCAACCGTACGAAAAATAAGGCAGCGGCGGTGCGTTAACATGCTAAGTATATCTCATGCCATGGATCACAGCGACCGTAAAAATCTTTTTTCATTAATGCAAAGCTCCTCTTTGACCAAATAATAAATAAATATAAATATATTATAAAAACTTAATTAATTCATATTAAATAATTTAAAATATGAAAGGATTCCTTGGATATCTTAGAAAAAATAAATCTTTAAATTAGTAAATTATTAAAACTTTTTTTATTATTAATATAAAATATAAATATTATAATTTATAACGAGCAGCAATCAAGTGGATAGTATTTTTTTTATGTACAAAACAGGAGGTAGCGTCGGTAAATCTTTAACATCTATTAATTTTTGTTCTCCTGGGTGCTTTACTCTGTATGCGTGATAATGAAAATCAAAAAATATTTCTAAAAATACGTTCACATAAAAATAAATTTCCTTATCTATGCATATTAAATCAATGATTTCCCCGAATTCTGTTTCACTTTCTTTTAAACTGGTTACGACAAACATCCCAATTTTGTATAAGATACCATCGATGTCTACTTGTGTATAATATTTACACTTACTTTGTTTTTCACTATCTTGAAAATAATTCCTTTCTTTATCACTGTTATTAAAT
>UELV01045591.1:0-13872 GCA_900490015.1 Megastigmus stigmatizans
GAGTAATTTTTGCAACCATCGACCCTAACCTTGAAAGTCTCGTCGAAATTTTTCGATTTCATTCATTAGAAGCCAAGATATTGTACTTCAAATGTTGGAAATAATGTCAAATACCTAAACATGTACTATTTCGTATTTTTACAATATATGATTTAACGAAAAAATTTTCCATAAATCTAACTAATTTCTCTATAAAGCTTATTTTTTAACTTTAATTTAACTTTTTAGTGGGCTATGTACGATTTTTTTAAGTCGAGATATCGCAGCTTCAAGAAATAACTCGTGTTTTGATATTTCCATGTTTTGCACCAACATGAGAACTTACAGGTTCGTAGTTTAAGATTATCAAATCTTCAAATTTCAATATCTTGGTTTCAAAAAATCGCACAGAGTCGACTAAAAAATGAAATTAAAGCTTAAAATGCAAACTTTCTAAATTAATTAATGAGAGTCGTAGCAAAAATTTACGTATACTACATAATTCGGAATTATTGAATTTTATATTACTTCAAACACTTAAATTGATATATTTCGGCTTCTAATGAATGAAATCGAAAAATATCGATAAAGCTTTAAAGGTTAGGGTCGATGGTTACAAAAATTACTCTAACCACCGAAATCTACTGATGATTTCGATGCAAGAATACTAAATGAAAAAGAAACTTCACTCGTAACTTTGTGTTTTTTGTTAAATAAATAATTATAACTTTTTTACTATGCATTTTCTTACAATTCTGATGACATAGATCGAAAGTTCAGACAATTTTACATCAGAAATAACTAATCTCAATTTTTTATAGGATCGATAACAAAGTAAATAGCTGTTGAAAATGTTATGAAAAAAGTGTTCGTCCCGTCCTTAATGGGTTAAGACTAAAGCATTCGACGCGAAAACTTTTTTATAAAAAATACAAATATTGTATGATGCACAAAACTCTGTTATCACAATTTCAATATCTATCGCATAAATTCTCCTCAAATTCACTGCTTTATTTGCTTTATCCAATCAATTTTACTTTTAAATTTTTATCACGCAAGCACACATATGCGCGCATCGTATTAAATTAATACCCCGACAATAATATTTGCAGATCGTGAAAACGGCATTATGAGCAAATATGCGCGAACCGTAATCATTTATTTTGTCAATCGCTCGACAATCAAATCGCGCTTATTAAATGTTTTTCCAACTTATTAATTGAATCAGCACGAATCCTCGAGTCCTCATTTTAGCGAAACTGTGCGAAAGTTGATTAGCTTCATTATGACGCACACGCGTAATATCAATATCTATATATATCAAAGAGTCATAATTTACTTACCAGACTTTCGATGGACGTGCGCTTTTGCGAGGCGCTTATTCTGTTACCCTGGAGCAGTGCTTCGAGGCTCTCTATGTAGTCTATCGCGTTGCGCAGGATTTCGACCTTCGGCAAACGTTGATTCGGATTATCGCTCGTTCGCCTTTTCAGCACCTCGAATGCTTCATTTACCTTCAAACATTCGAGCAAATCGTTCAAGCTTCGCTTTCGTTTTTCCAGATAAATACTCTTTCGGTATCAATTGGAAATCTATTATATTTGAAATTTTTTAACAGTATCGGTAACGATATACTGTATAACACATCCATGATAATTAATCAATCAAAGTCATTAAAATATATATGCACTGATATTATGGAAATCTATCGATAAAAAGAAATAGATGGCTGATTCAGCTGCGCTAAAACATGCTGAGCTGTCCTATATAGAATTTTGAACTATCACATTGATCTTCCTATTGCAAAATAATAAAACCCCCATACTTTTGTTCAATAGCCCCAGAGTTAGTCGGAAAAATAAACCTGATTAAAATTCAATCCGCAAAACCAGTCACAAATCAATTCCACCCACGGAGAAATCAATCGGTCGATCTAAAACACTGTACACACCTTACGCAGTCGTCGTCTCTCCCTGAGTGTGGCGGCTTTCCTTCGATCGACGGTAATGGTCTTTTTCTTGCAAGCCTTGCAAGCCCAGAGCAGACAAGCCCGTGGGCCGTGTTGTTGCTGCCCGACGCCGTGGCCACCGCTCGTCCCTCTGTTGTTATCCAGCACGTGTGCCGGATGAGGCACGTGACGTTCCTCGTTGCCACTGTTGGCTGCGGGGGCACAAGGCGAAGACTCGAGACCGCTGCTCGTAGCTGAAGCATCGGCCGACATCACCGACGACTCGTCGTCGTCGTCCTCGTAGTCGTCGTCCTCCTCCATGTCCGAGTCCATCGGGTAGCGCGACGACTGTGATCTGCATACGCGATTGGACTTGATTAGCGATGCACGCGAACCGGCTTAGAAGCTGTGCAGTGTGGGATATGTATGCCGGTATGTATAAGCGGTTTGATGGATTTGCGGGGAGGAGAGCAGTCGTTCGATAAGGATTAACGTTATTTTTAAGCTGCTGAGCTGAATTCGGGACAATGCAGATGTGGTGGGATTAATTGTGGACTGTGTTGCTGTAGTCAGAAAAACAATGTAAAAGTGATTGGACGTACTGGTGTTGAATTTGATTGAATATGTTCTGAATTATGAGTACTATGGATTAAGTTAACCAAAGAACAATTTAAATTATTGAGCCATTACTTCGATACTATTTTAATATTATACAGACTATTTAGTTTATGTGAAAAATGCTATACACAATATCTGATGGAGCGACTGATCTTTCAACAGACTAAGAAACTTTAAGTTATCGGAGTCATTCTTATCCACGATTTACCGTGAAAACGTGAAATTAATGCTTTTAGAGGCACAATGAACCTTATGATTTGTGATGTACTATAATGCGGGATTCCAAGCATTTCTCAACTGGTTCAAAGGCATTTCGACTAAACCCCTACAAATGTTTTGCGGTGAAGTTCATAAGTTTCACTCGTTCTGCGCAAAGCAATTCTACGCGATTATTTGTCAGATAAGAAGTCTACAAGATATGGTTAATATATATATTAACGTAATTTTTAAATAAAAGTGCATCTCACGTTACATGAACTATGGATAAACGGATAATCGATTAAATTTATGTCATCAACTATTTTAAGAATATATTAGAAAGTATTAAATATCAAAGTTCGATCTGGGACGAAGCATTTTAAATTTTTTTATAGTATTTCCAGTCTCAGTGATGACAAAAATTTTCGTTTTTTGCACTTCATTTATTATTCAAATCAGTAGAACAATTTATCTAAAGTTCCAATCCTAAAAAAATAACAGAAAAATGTACCTTACATTTCCATCAAATAAAGTATTATCGATTTTCTTTTCGCGGAAAACGCGTTGGTAGAACGCTGCACCATATTTACCTTTCTTCGTACAAGGGTCCAGTGAATCATATCAAACCCTTACAAACAAAGATCTACGGTGCTTTTTTGTAATCGACCATTAAAATAACAATCTCCAAACAAACACGCTAAATATTCTTCCAAATTGTAACCTGAACGCAAAAATTCGTATCCCGATGTAAAACTACGAGATCTGCACGTGTAGCATATATCGTAAACACGCGCGATATCTCGAGCCATTCGCGAACTCGCGCAGTGAATCCATCGGCAAATTGCTATCTTTATAGGCGGGGGAGGTCGACGCGCAGCTACTTTGCCTCCGATATAATTGCGATTGTCCTCGATACGCCTATGTATATGTCCCGTATACCCAAGGTTTATTTTATCTCGTATACCAGTATAGGAGCATAGCTAGTAAAGGAGGAGGGACGAGAGAACGCGAGCGTTGTGTACGCGTTATACGCACGAAATGTGGGATTCGATATCGGATTTTGCGGGATTTCAGGGTTGGCTGGCTCGCGCTATCCCCATCCCCCCCATTCTGGTTTAGGAATTTCTCGATGGTCCTGGATTACAGCTAGGCGTTTGAGGGATTAGCTGTGCGGGGCGAGGATTTTGAGCGATTGCGGCTGGTCGTATTATGATTCCAGTGAATTATTGCGGGTCGAGAGAGTGCAGCAACGGCGGCGGGACGGTCTAGCGAGCGATTGGTTGCTTTCAATTTTACCGCGTGCGTGTGCGAGACCGGTGACAATGTTTGATCTACTTGGCAAACAGCTAATTAGTGTCAGTTATTTCGAATGAATAGAACGAGTTTTGGGGGGATGAGTAAAGAGTGAGGGTTGGGTGTATTTGGTGGGAGCGTAAATTATGATGAACGACGGTGTTATTTACGTTAGAGTTACTTGTTTATAGTGTAGAAGTTTTATGTGGATCGGTTGAAAATTGATTGGAATCTGAGCCTTTTAGTATCGAGACTATACTATAATAACTTAATGGATAATTTTAAATGGCGGAAAATGTATTCAAGATTATCATTCTCATAAAAAGTTGTGAACACTTGAAAAAGTTTAAAAGTGGATACTTGACACACAAAAGACGAAAATAATATGTTCACAATTTTTAATGATAGCAAACGAAAAGCAAAGGAAGCGAAAATTACTTATTCCGATGGCTCGAAAGCTCGTAAGAAACCATCACTTTCTAGAAGCATAAAAAAAAAGCAGAGAGGCTCTAAAACGCGTCGACCCGCATTATGGCCAATCATATAGACAGAGAGTTAAGCCGGAGTCTCGCGAGCCTCGAGAGCTCAAAGCACCATCATACCCCCCAAAGGCGAGATAAAGTTTTCG
Organism: Megastigmus stigmatizans; assembly: GCA_900490015.1. Classification (NCBI taxonomy): domain Eukaryota; kingdom Metazoa; phylum Arthropoda; class Insecta; order Hymenoptera; family Megastigmidae; genus Megastigmus; species Megastigmus stigmatizans. Next base: position 4,665 of record UELV01045591.1, read on the forward strand.
GCCGTAGACGCAAACACTAACCCGACACGATCGTCCCGATAATGCAGCTGCGCCGACTCTACGCTACTCCTGCTCGAGGCTATCGTCAGTCCTGTGTCCTCGTTGACGTTGATTTTGCAGCCAGGCCTACTAGGCGAGCCCGACAGTCTACCCAGATACTCGGTCTCCATGGCGTCGCTGGCTCGAGATGCAGGAGTCGTTACTCCATGATTCTGGCCCATCGCTTCGCGCTCCTGCTGCTGCTGCTGGTAACGCCGTTGACGTAGCCGCTGCTGTGTAAGTGTGAAATCAGGTTAGGGCTTATGAATGCTTAATTTTTTGAGGAGAAGAAATTTAATAAGCATGTATGGCTAAAGTATAGAGGAAAGGCTGTCATTTTTTGTGTGTGAAAATTCTACGGGCCAAAGTTTTCTATTTAATTTTGCATTTTTGTATAAATTTGATTTGAATACTATTATAGTGGTGATGCATTTTAACATCAGTCGTATATTGCGCTAAGAATTAATTATTCATTATCATTATCATTATCATGTCTCTTTATCCTGTGATTATGCCATGCATATACAAATGCTTATTAATATCAGAAATAAACGATTTCCATATTTAATTTCTTGAAGAAGCTTATGAACAAATCTCCCAGAACCCACTCTACTGAATAGCTTATCAAATTTTATTATTCGACGATTCTATAAGGATGCTAACATGTCAGTTGTTTCTACATTTTAAATATAAATTCATCGAAAATTAAATATCAATACAACAAATAATATCTCTGAAAACAATTTATGTCCATAAAATTAAAATTATCTTTTACTAAAAGAGTTAATGAAGAATTTAACTATTCCTCTCCAGTGAGTTCGTTATACAATATTGAAATTCGATAGCAGAATTAGACTCGGACTTGGCTAACTAATAGAACATTAATTTCTTATATCGTTTAGCATTGTAAATTACAAACGAAACTGCAGCTCAATTCTCGTATTGACTTTTCAATTTAAATTAACTCATGACAATAACATTGTCATTGGTATTTATAATTCTTACATCATGACATATCCTATCCTTTTAATATTTCTTCTATATATTTTTAAATAAAGTAAAAGCGATAAAGCGCTTGTTGAAAAATACTTGAAAAACATAAAATGATCATTTTTAGTATACTAAAAACTTTTTAGAATAAAAAAAAATACTAAAAATATACATTTTATGTTATACTTTTCAATAAAATTTTGTTATATCCTAAAATTTTATCTTTTTAGGTTTCGCACAAAAAATCACCAGCTACATTTTATAAAAAATTACGAAGCAACATATTTTTTTACATGAAATTTTCAGGTCCTAAAAAAATAAACTCCATGTCATTCCATAAATTTAAATCCGATGTGCTTTCAGCAAATATCATTTTATCTCCCAACAAAAAATTACGCGACAGAAAATAGGCAAAAACTAACGGCGTGCTGATGCTGATGGTGCCTGAGCCTGGAAGCGCGCGTCAACTCGCGCTGATTGTCCTGATGGTGCGCCGCCGAGTTTAGATGATGATTATGGTGATCCGGATAGGCGGAACGAGGAAGAGAATCGTATTGCAGGTAGGCACCGACATCCGACATCAGAGTCATCATTTCCGCCTTGCCTATGGCCTTCCAACAGTGGTCCGCACCGACGGCAAGCGAAGCTTATTATTATACGCGTTATCCTATTAGCCTCGAATTATAAGCTGCGCCGGCATTGATTTCCTTTCGCGATCACTTCGAGCTCCGAAATTTATATCATCATTGAACGAGACCCTTTCTTGTATCAAAAATATAACGATATAAGAATCACTGATCGTATCGATCGGTGCAAGAGAATCTATACACTGAACATGTCTAATCAGTTCTAATATATAGAGATCCAGATCACACTTCGATCTATCGGCAACTTTACCGTATAAAAAACAACAACACACAATTTCACAAACTCCTGTACAAAATTCACAGACGGCCAGCAAAAATTCACGCGCACAGAATTCACCGGAATCGCGAATCGATCGACGATCGGTACTATACTAAACACAGTCGTACGCGTATGTGCCACCACCGAAATCCACCGAGTCGGAGGTCAGAGTGCCGAGTGAGGATGTACACACACGTATAGACGACTTTCCGGCTTCTATCTTTCGAGAAAGCGCGTGTACTAAATAGAAAGAGAGGAAGAGAGAGAGAAAGAGAGTCCAAAAGAGCCTCACTCAGTCTCTCTCTCTCTCTCTCTCACGCGCGGCGCGCGCGCGCCCGTCTTTTTGATTTTTTTTCTTTTGCTGGTAACGGTGTGGGGGCTTTTCGGTGTAGTATAGCAGCCGAGGACGGTGGTGGTGGGGAGGTAATGTCGCACGAAGTTTTGTGGCCCCGCCAAAGAAGCTCGAGTGGAGCACACACACATACTCACACACACACACACACACACACGGGCCGCAGACGAAGACGGAGAGCGTGACAGTGACAGAAATACTGATTCGCTGGACCCCTACCCTCTTATACCTCCTCCTCCTTCTTCTTACGCCTCGGTTCTCTCGTCGCATCTCACGCTCTCTCTCTCTCTCTCTCTCTCTCTCTCTCTATCTCTTTAGCTACTTCTCTTTCTCACATGCTATATTTCTTGATGTTTCACCCCAGCGGAGATAAATCGCGAGGCCGAGAGACTCTCTCTATCTCTCTCTCTGTCTCTCGCTCTCTGGTTCTCTCGAATTAATTTTGGTATCGCATTATGTAATAGTTTTCTAATAAAGCGCTGTATAATGGACGAGAGGCTGTGGTGCGATCATTCTCCTTCCTCTTTCTTTGCTCGCTGAGCTTTCGCGCGACCGCTAAAGCTTTGTATATCTAGCCGATTCGGACGTTTTCGCGAATTTGCCGTCATTTTGGGTGATTTGTGGGCAGCTATTAATACGCAAGCTAGGAAAGAATCTTAATTGATTTCTCTACGACGTATGAAATTCACGAACGTATTTGTCGGAATAGGTATATATATATATTGAGTTAGCGGACAGCTCGGGACAAGTTTCTCAGTCGTTCTTCGCGATCCAATCTAATTTGAGCGATATCAAATGTTTCATTGTTGTTTTAATTGTTAATTGTGACAAATGATATATATGTGATCAATATATGACTGTCTTGTTTTACAGCCAATGTTTTTTTAATATATATAGTATAATGTATACAATGTTTTTCAATATTATTTTCTTTTACTTACACAAGAATTATTCAGACACAACTCAAATGTAATTTAATGATAAACGATAAATAAGAATAAGAAATAATAACTAACAATAATAAATAGATAAAAATTATCTGAAACAATTTAGTATTATTATAAACAGTTTATTGTAAAAGTATTCACATAAAAAACAAACTGATAAATTGTATTATACAATGTATCAAAATAAATGTATGTTTAGCGGAGTAATTATTATTTTTTGTTAAGAACAATGAACAATCCTTGCATTATGCGCTTAATAAATGAAATGTACATATCGTTGATCCAGAGTTCGAAGAAAACAGATCAGAATCAGATTTAAAAAAAAGGGGAGAATGGAAATGTAAAATATTTTCAAATAATACTACGTAAATCACTTTCTACGGAAATCGAATTCTCTTTTTTTCAACCAGATTATGAGTTGTCTCCTTTTCTAACCATATTCTAAGTAGTCACCTTCTTACTCGGAAATGACGATATTATTGTTGAATTGTTTGTATTTTAATCATTTCTACCAATTACAATATTGCAATAATCATGACTAGTAAATTCCTGTAAAGGAAGTTCATTTCTGGAATATAGATCTGGCTTACTAAATATAACTATTTAAACAAAATTAATATAAACTGAAAGAAAAATTGGAGCCACAAATTATGACAAATACCAACTTTATTAAATACACTATAAATGTGCAAACTATAGTAAACTAACTATATTTTTTAAATTGTCGGATATACGAAGCTCCCGCGCTAAAAGCAAACATCTACGTTTTTTCCCCAAAGTTCGAAAGTCATCGCGATATACTTAACAAGACTCGATAACAAGTCACTTAAGAAGAACCGAACTTTTCACGCGCAATCCGCAGTAGCCTCAGACACATTTATATATCGTGTACATCTATACTGGAAAGAAAAACAGCTCCAACATGGAGAGAGGTTTAAAGAAAACAAGAGCGGACACGTCGAAGCACTTAAAGTCGATCCCATCTACAGTGACAAATTGGTGAAGGAAAAACACGATACAGAGAAAAAGAGCGAGAGAGAGAGAGAGAGAGTATGTGTGTGTGTGTGTGTGTGTCTGTGTGTGCAACCACCCGCCCTAAAAGCACCTATTTTTAAAATACTCTCATCCGAGCCAATTGAGCTATACTGGGTAGACTGGCCGGAAGTGCATCCCCGATGCAACGGTCTAAAGCTTAGACTCCGCCTCGCGAAAGATCCATGTCCCTCTCTCTTACATGAACCATCGAGAATCGGAAAGAGAGAGAGAGAGAGAGAGAGATGTATAGCGCAAGGGGGTGTGGTCACACGCGACGTCGGTCGAGCGTCTCGAATGCTGGCGCGCGCGCTTTCCTATATCATCGCGCGTGTGACGTCTTTGCTGCAGGCAACCGGCAATATATGCCTCGATGGGCTGAGAAATTTCAACGGTGTATAAAGGGAGTGGGAGATTTTGGTTCGACGATGTTTTTTTTGCAGCTAGATTGGGATGATGCATAATACAGTGGGAAAGGCAAAGCTGAACGTGCGTGAGATATCTTTTATAGTTGTGGAATTCGAGAACGTGGTAAGTTCGATGCGGTCGAGATTCTCTCAGTTGCAATATGTTTTCTTCGTATAATAATTTTAAAGCGTCAAAATATAATTCGACGACTATCTAACCGTTTTGATAATCATTGTAGATATAGAGTAGAATTTAACGATCGTCAGACAGCTAAACTTGACGCAATATTAAACCTACACAATTCTTCGGCAAGGGGAACTGTTTAAATTACGTACAGTCAACAACCTTACATGATGAATGTATGAGTTTAATATTTTGTCAAACTTAACCGTCTGGTGATCGTTAAATTCTACTCTATCTTTGAATTACTCTGGAACGGTAGTCTCAAACATGCAAACTTCGGCAGATACCGAAGTTTTGTATTAATTTAGGATTGACATTGGATCACGGAAATGTCTAAGTGCCTTCGGGGCTCACTTTTATTAGAGTTTCAGTTCTCCAAGGAGTGCACCGAGGAGACACTCCATTGGTTGCTCCACATTTTGCACACTACATGGAATTTCACACTATATAGAAACAAAACACTAGGTATATTACATATCAATTTGCGTTTAAGATACCAGCTGCCTGTCATCTTTTCTTTTAATTAAATTAGTTGTCGTACAACAAACAATTAAAAAGTCCCACTGAGCATACATAGATGAATGGTGGCACATCGGGGGCCCAATATAGGCACCCACACCCAAATAAATAAAAAGAAAAAGATAACGAAACATCCTTACGTATAAATATTCCAAAATTCGGTATGTCACCTATGTCTGCGCAAACATCTGAGTTCATATCAATCCCCTGCACGTACTGCATAATGTATGCATCGAATTATTTATAGAAGCAGACGTTTTACATTGATATCGATTTGCCCTCACTCCATACCTTATGCATCAAACCAGTCCCTCCAGCCAGGACAGAGCGACAGAGCTCAATCCCTTGCGATGAGGAATAGCATTTCAAACGCAGACGATCCTCTCTCTCTCTCTCTCTCTCTCTCTCTCACTGCAGTTTAATCTGCGCTGGGGGTGACAGTCTCAGTTAATTGATTTCATGAAATTGATTTTTGATCGGCCGAACATGCTCGTCGACTCTTCTTCAAATCAAATTAAGCGATATCTATATTTGCGAATGTAAAAAATTAATATCATCCCGACGATTCGCGTAGTTGGATGTTGAATTAATCCGTCGATTTTATGGCACTTCTAAAGTTGAAAAAGTACATTTAATTTAGCAATACTGCGACTGAAGGAATTGAATAATGGAAATATATTATACCTTCCAGGGTATTTTTAAAATTCCAATTTTTTTTCATAGATTAAAAACATTAAAGCCGACTGCTTTCTCGCAGGCCGGAAGATTCTTTTCACGAATATCACCGTGAAAGACCAATATCGATTGCACATACGCGTATACCCCGCTAAATCGTAAAATAGCACGGTAAAAATTTTGTAGCAGTTCAGCCATAGAAAAAGGATGAGAAAAAAAAAGGAGAATTGCTCGGCCTTCGAATATCGATTATCCAGTAGGAGTTTAATGTCGTTGTCATCGGTGACAACGCTCTAGCTGCTGCTCGTCCATTGCAGGAGCTCTCGCGCGCAGATGAGAGAAAAAAAACGGGAGATAAAGAAAACCGATTGAATGATGCGGTCGGGCCCGTGATATTTTCAGCCTTTTTTTTACTCCCGTTCAATTAAACGTCCTCCGATAAAGATCTTGCATTTTGTTCGCGAGTCATATCCATTTTGTTGTAATTAGCTTTTATGTTGGAATTCAGACATATTCTCTTTTTTTCTTTTACAAAAGTTGGTTTTAGAATAAAATTAAAAGCAAAGGGCTTGCGGTCGCAAGTTCAAGGATTTTTATTAGTGTTTGAGTCGAATGATAAAATAGGGAATGAACGTTTTAAGATTCAGCGTGTGATCTCACACGATCCTTTTTACTAGAGTTTTTTTTTATACTCTAGCACTTTGCTCTTTTGCTTTCTCAAAGAGAAAGCTTTATAACGGTGGGAAATTTCGAGTGGGAATTTTTGATGAGTTAGGACAAAATTAATCTTTCATCCAAGCATATTTTAAAAAGAAAGTATAATTATTAAAATATATGCTAGGGATTTTCTAAACATTTCCAAAACAGGATCGTTGAAACCAGAGTGTAATAATACGTATAATATAATTTCCAAACCTATAAGATCGCAAAATTCACAACAACATACAATCGGACAATTAATTTTATTAGCTTGCGTGTGCAACTTGCTAAATTAACTCTGCAAGTCACCTACATATTTTTCGATAAAATTTAATAGAATTTTTGCTAAGGCACGAAATTTATAGCAACCTCTTTATACTACGACATGATATTCTGAAAGTTTGCTATTAAAGTTGAACTTGCGGTATTCTGAAAATTCACATTATATGGTCTCTCACGTGTCTGCGACTGGTGAAAATCCCAATTTCATACTAGGGTCATTTAAATAGATTTTGTGAACGTCGCTCTTTATAAAGCTACTGCTGGGCGCAATGCTGCTAAAAGCGGAACTATTTTCTTAAAGAGATAGTTCAAAGTTAATCATTTATACGCATATCATTTGCGTGAAATAAACGTAAATTATATTTACGGGTTCGAGAGATTTTTTGACTACTAAAATTTATACCGTCGATACATGTAATATACAGAAATTCAAAAATATATATATTCTGATTCACAGATTCTAAAAGCATTTAAATTTATTATAATCTCGGAATATCGAAATTTCGAAATTTTTCATCGCTACACAAAGTTTTTCTTTGAAAAGACAAAAAATGAATATTGACCTGGAAATCTGGGGTCTGACTTTGAATAATAAAACTTTAGGCTATCGATTTTTTGGGGAATTTTTCCGATAATGATAAAATGATGTAAAAGTAATTTTATGTTATCGTAAGTATAAATGATCCTGAACTACGACTGCGCATGTTCGCCTCGGAGAAAATTAAGACGACGCGCACACAGTCATGCTTGGGTTCGTTACATGCTGCGGCTTCCCAGCGGGCCTCAGATGGAGTGGTTGCATCAACGACCATGTCTCAAGCTTCCGCGCAAATATTATGGGAAACTTACAGGAGCTCTGACAGTGTGATAATTAAATAAAAGGTTTCAAATCCTAGACGTATTCTGAGACTTTTTATAACTTTCATACAATAACTGAAAGTGCGAAGATTAATGAACCGTTTGTTTATCAATAAGTATGTTATGAATTTAAAAAAATGCTGAAGAATTAATGATATAATTTACAATGTTATTAATCCTGAGGATCATAAATTTTTAATTAAATATTTTAACATTTCAGATTTAATCAGAATTTGAAAAATGACAAAATTCACAGAGCCGCTTTACATATTTAAGCTACTTTAACCATTAAATTATCAGTTAAAGCTATAATATTCAATTTCGTAATTGCTATTCTTTCATCAAGTTCTAAATCTTCATCAACCTCTGAATATTTAAATACCCATGGAATGCATTCGAGATTAATTTTTCATGTAAACGACCTTATAAAATTTATTGCTTCGTAAATTATGCCAAAATTAATATTTATATGAAAGTATAACAGAACGAGCTGATACGAAAAGTCATTAAATATGCCGCCATCATAAATAGTGACTTTTATAAGTGCTTATAATTACAGTTCCCTTTACATGTTACTTCAGCTCTACTTCAAAGCGACTTTTACGCCGTGAACTTGTCCTTGCAACTCACAAATGGTATGCTAATTATTTCACAACACACATGAGTCGCATTTTCATTGTTAATACAGTGCGAGATATCAAGCCATATAATCGCAACGGTCGTAAACCTGCATTCCGCTGAAAGTATGGTTTTAATTGAAAATGTTCCACGTACAAAGATCGATTGTGAAAGTTGGAGGCTTCTGTGCAATTACACGGGAGGCTGAAAATGGACTTTTAATAACGCCTTTCCATCAAGGGATGCTTAATCAAGTGAGGGAAAAAGTGCGCGCCGAGAGCACGACAAAGTAATGTCGCACATATCCGCATCTTTCAATCTCACTTCATTTTCCGCCTTCTGCTCTTCTCGCTCGCGCACACACTGCCGCAGAGGAAAATCAAACGAAAAATTCATTTTTTTTTTCACGGTAAAATACCTTTCTTTTCGTCGCACGCGTTGCAGACATTGTCAAAACTGAAATTGGAGCATCAAATTGATATTGAAAAAAATAAAAGAAAACTATATGGCTTGAATTTTTATATTTGACAAAATGACATGTGTATAACGATAATCGATATTTTAAGGCTGAAATGCATTTTTTAATTTCCCAGACCCGGTTGTGAGCGAAATTTCAGTGGTTCTTTTTTTACTGCACGCCTATGTGCAATTTCCGTACGAATCAACGGACAACGGAGAATTTTCCGAAAAAAAGTACTTC
>UELV01045691.1:2375-17417 GCA_900490015.1 Megastigmus stigmatizans
GAGAGAGAGAGAGAGAGAGAGAGACTTTGGACGATTGTGTGTATACGGGATATGTTATAGTGCTATTCAGCGGCGTTGACAGCGGCACGATGTCTTCATCGGGAGAGCGACGTATGCCATTTTTCCGGACCACGATCTGTCTCTCTCTCTTTTTCACTCGTGTGGTGTACTCGAGTACCGCGGGACTTGATTTTCAAGGGCGATTTTGTTCGCTTTGGTATATATAATACATCGAGCGCGCCGCGACTGACAAGCGTGTAAGAGCGGAGAAGAGGATTCCCACGTGCTCTTGATGCTTTTTGCATAAATTGCCGGCGATGTGTATCTGCGTAGCGGGTATAGGTATGTATATTAATGTCATATAAATGTATTCGATTTCACGGAAATCAGTTTTGCGAGTAACTTGAACTTGCTGTAACTTCATATTGATGGTGCCTTATTGAAAGCATTGTAAGTCACGATTTATTGAAACTATTTTTATCCGCATAATCAATCTATCTATCTAAAACAGCTATCAGTGCAAATCATATCAACAATGCCAAGCAGAAAACAAATTAATCAATAAAAAGTGACATGTACATTAGCCGCTATTATCTGCAAATCGTAAATAAGCTTTGTATTAAAACTGCACTATTCTATTTAAAGTAAATCAGTCGTCCTTCACGGCTTCAATTGTTTTCAAGACCGCCTCTCCTTGGCGAACTCGCTTAAATCATAAAAATAAGCTCGTCCGAAAGCTTCGAGAGAGCAACAATTTCACGCCAATCAAGATATAACAAAGATCTCAGCTCGAGCTGTTAGCCAAAAGTTTATCTCGCTCCCGGCATGGTCCAGCGGCGTCGAAACAGCGAAAGAGATGAGTCGTCCGTGGGCCGAGGGAAGGAGTGCAGGCGACTGCGAAAGAGTAAGCTCTCTCTCTCTCTCTCTCTCGGCCACCCGCGTCCGCGCAGAGAAAATACTTAAAAAGCGATAAAAAGCGAGAGAGCGCGAAAGCGCAAACATCCTAAATTTTGGAGTTGCAGTGCAGCACAGCACAGAGTCGAGGGCGCTAGTCGAGGAGAAAGCCGAAAGCGAGCTTCGCTGCCGTCCTAATGGCTCCGAGGGGGGACGGAGAGGGGATGGAGGATGCTTTAGTAGTAGGAGGGAGCTTTTGCACTCAGACGATGCGGTTTCGTGGCCGGTGGCCTCGCCTCGCGGACTTTTCGGGGGCCCGGTATATATACTCGTAGGAGGGAAGGGCGTCACGCCGAGTGAAGACGGACGTCGCGACGCTACCATAAATCCCGAGGCTTTCGCCCGCCTGTGTGTGTGTGAAAGAGAGAGAGAAAGAGAGAGAGAGAGAGTGGAGCTATACGAAGAAGAGTCCGAGAGCGCGCGCGCGCAAGTGCGGACTAACTGCGGCCGGCTAACTTTCGCCCGGCGACAAGTTTGATTACAACGAGCGAGAGCTGCCGCTGCTGCTGCTGCTGCTGCTGCCGCTGCTCTCTGTCTGTCTTGCGCGCTAGGAAACGCGTCGAGGAACGTCGGCGACCTACAACCCCCGGATGTCCGTCCTTGCTTTTCTACGCTTGGATATGGGACGGACTGATCGATCGCTCGCTTTCCGCGAGACTCTTCTCGTCTTTCTTTGGCTGCCGGGAAAAAAAAAGGGAGAGATGCATATATATTTTAATGAAGATTACGCTTATATTTTTAGATTCTCTGCAAACGTAAACTTTATCAATTATAATAAGACGTGTTGCGGTGGTGGATTTCGCAAGGGAACTCGGGTTCTTGTTTCAATCCCGTGGCAGTCTAACAAGGCCTTGGACAAGCGATAATTTCACGTTTCGCAATGGCGCAATGCTTTATCGCGTGGACTACCAGACATGTTGACTGTCAGAAAGGGTAAAGAAGTCGAATGTACGTGGCTGTGATGGATGGTCAACAAATTGGCAGTAACAAACAGCGTTTGTTATCGCGGCGTATTCGCCTATACGTCTACCCGAGACATCAATACCGTATATTCCTTTGTGGAAAGCAACGACAACTCATCGGCTACTTTTCGCAAAAGTGCGTTGAAAAATTTATAAGAAATTGTTTTTTATTATTATCTAGTTTTAATAAAAGATAAGTGATTTGCACATTCTATGCTTATGCATTCGGTACAATGAAATTTATTCCTTAGTTAATTATTTAATCGTGAAAATTGTTTTTAATAAAATGTAATATCATATAATTCTCGTTATTTCAAATGTATTTAGAAATAGAGTATTGAATATTTCATGAAGATTAAATTATTTAGAGAAAAACTTGTTTTAATATTACATTTACGATTATTAACTTGACATGTTATTTTTGGAAACTGCACATATTATAAATATATTTTACGGATAAAATTGAAGTAATGTATTAAAAACATTATAACATTGATTTAACTAATATATCGTCTATTTTATCATTGATGAATCTAAAGTAACATAAATAGGCACCATTATATTTATATCAAGTAGTAACATCCCACGTGGGTCAGACTCAACTACGATTAGTGCATTTTCATAACATTATAAGAGAATTATAAAATTAAACTAAAGCATATATACCAATCATTATTTAAAAATATATATAAAAAGAAGCTCGAAAAGTAAGAAATTATTGTGGATCGCGACGTAAGCTCAGAAAAGCGAATTAAATCCCATGACAAAGACAATAAAAATTCATCATAAATTACGAGAACGCTCAGATTCCCTTAAAAAGAAATCCAATCTGAGTTTCCCGAAAAAAGAGGGGGGCCGATCCAAGTCATTACTTGGGCAGTTGGCATAATCAATCGCAATATCCTTGCCAAATTCAATCGATCTGGCGTCGATCGAGCTAATCCTCCGCTGAGCTCAGGCTGCTTCTCATCTATCCTCCTCCCCTCCCCCACTTCTCCAGTCATCCTACCCTCGTATATATATATATATACGTTCGGCGTTTCTGGAGAAAATGAGCTTTCCTCCGGCGTTATCATCGTCGCTCGGTAGAGGCAGGGTGAGAGAGAAAGGAGAGGAAGGAGGGCGGGGAGAGAGAGAGAAGAGGGCTTAATGGGCTGAGAGATTCTCGCGTATTTCAGGCCCTTACCTTTCGCGCGAAGGTAGCCAGGCCGTGTGCAGCAGCAGCAGCATCGCCGTCGCCTTCTCCTCGCGCTTATCCGAAGGTATATGCGCCGCAGCTCCTCTCTCTCTCTCGCTCTCTGCCGAGTATCCAGACTTATGATGGAAACAATTTAGGGGCTTTAGCCGCTTCTCTCTCTCTCTCTCTCTCTGTCGCTGCGTGTCTGTGTGCGCGGGAGAGAAAGAGAGAGAGAGAGAGAGAGAGCACACGTGCGCCGCCGAGGCGTCGAGAGTGTGAGAAAAGGTGGAGACTGGAGGACGCGAGCTGCTGGTGGTGCCGCCGCTGCCGTTACTGGAGGTGGACCGAGCGAGGGGGTGAGAGACTAAGCCGCAATAAGTCGAGGGATGAGCGCGAGATGTGGCCGAATCGTAGCTCGCATACTGATACCGCTCCGCGTGCGCGAGCAAGAGAGAGTGTGAGTGCGGCCTTCCCCGTGTCCTACGTCTCACCTCTCCCTGGCGGCCTCTCTCTCTCTCTCTCTCTCTCTCTCTGGGCACGCAGGGACCACCTTGCTCCGACGCCATTCTGCGCCCAGAGAGAGAGAGAGAGAGAGAGAGAAAGCAAGAGAGAGTGAGAGAGAAAGAGAAAAACCCTGGTAACTTACAGTGGAAGAGCCGTACTCTCTAGCTGGATAAATATTATTATTCGCGAGATGATATTGCTTCCGATAAGCAAAATATTTTGTTTAAGTGGGAACTGCACTTTTCTATGTTTCGAGCCATGTGTTGGAGGATCGTCGTGATAATTTCTTGGAATTATTTCGAGCACAATAGCTGTTGCGATTCAACGGACAAATCATCGACCTTGCGTTCGATGCCGCTATAACTTACTCCAAGTTCACAAAGTTGCATGTTATTGTTTATTCTATAACAATTAGGCACGGTATTCAGCTATGTATTTACTCTCTCCCTCACGAACGGCGAAAGAAACTTTAATTTTAGAAGCTCAAGCTCGATTCGCCGAAGTAACAGTGGGCGTGTGCATGCCGAAAAAGCGAAACAAACCGAGAGAAAGAGTGTGGCCAAGGGAGGAAACAGAAGAAGAAAAAGAAGAAGAAAAAGACAAAGAAGAGTGGCAGCAGCAGACGGAACGGTAGCACTGGTGGCGGAACGGGAGCCTCATAGCGAGCGACTGATTACGTATTTACTAGGTAGGCGAGCTGGAGCGGAAGAGAAAATTCGCTTGTTGGTTCCGCGGTTCCACTCTCTCTCTCTCTCTCTCTCTCTCTCTCTCTTTCTCTCTCTCTACGACCGGCGTGTGTATATAGACTATCACTACCACCACCGACGGCTCGGAGAGCTGTGCGACTGTTTGAATTATGCATGGACACGGCTTGCCTACAACGTGTATTGTTTGCCGTATGTACACGGGAGAGCCTGATTTTCGAGATCTCCTCCGGAGCTTCGTGAGAGATCTCACGGTTCTCTCTCTCTCTCTCTCTCTCTTTCTCTCTCTGTGTATATAGTATTTGCGTTTGTATGTAGCGCCGCCGTTCCACGTGAACATACGCGTTCTACGCGAATGCACAATGACGAAGGTATCGCTCGAGAGAGAGAGAGAGAGAGAGGGAGAGAGAGAGAGAGAGAGAGAGAGAGAGAGAGAGAGAGAGAGATCCACGGTTTTTGAGAGCTTTTTATGCCCCGACTGCGCTCTAAGTCGAGTTACATGTGTAGCGAGCTTTTGCTTTACGGTTTTATTCTATTGTAAGCGAAGATTCGGGGTGTTTTGGCATGCCGAAAACATATTGTAATGGAGGAAGGGTATAAGTTTGAAAAGCAGATATTCGTGATCAATAAGTATAGAGTAGAGTGTTAACATTTCTTTACTTTTAAACTTAACGTGATATAGAATATGTTAAATGATTACCGAATATCAAGCTGCAGCTGCTAAATCGAATTTTCGATAGTTATCTTACACAAAAACTTTTCATAAAGCAGACAGAGCATAAAACATGATGTTATACAATTTACAATGGATGAGAAGATAAAAAAGCTTTTCTTCCTCCGTTTTTCAAAGTCTCAACGTATCCTCAACGTATCCGAATGGAACGAAGAACGTTACATAAGTTTTCTTGAATTTAATCTCAATGGACAGCAAGAATTTAAATATTAAGCATTAATCATAAAGTTTTTTCCTTCTTTATTTATTATGTACGAGTCAGGGTCGAGTAAGTACAATGAAAAGCAAAGCAATCGAAGAGCCTTGTGAAAATGGAAATAGGAAAAATGGAATACAGGAGTCGAACAAAAGCAAGAGAGAAGTGTGTATGTATAGAGAGAAGAAACGAAAAATATATAAGAGCTTGCAAAAGAGACAAAGAGAAGAGACGAGGGCGCTAGCGACTGAGAGAGAGAGAGAGAGAGAGAGAGAGAGAGAGAGAGAGAGAGAGAGAGAGAGAGAGACATGCTGACTGCAGGGATGCTACCCTAATTACCTCGGGGCTCGATAAAAAAAAGGAGCCGGAGAAAAAAACGAATTAAAGAAAAGAATGAGGTGGGCCGGGGGTGAGCTGCTCGTGACAGCCAGCTAATCGGAGTGTTTAAGAGTCTACACTGATCGCTGCTGCCTCGTTAAAACGAGGGCGGTTCAAGAGCACCGGAGAGAAAGAGACCGAGCGACCGAGAGAGAAAGAGAGAGATAAAGAGAGTGAAAGTAAGCGAGTGGGAGAGAAAGAGAGACGGAAAGAAGAGGTTGAGGGGGTAGCCTTATTTTTTCCTGGTGTGATAATGGGCTTGAAAGAAAGAAGGAGGAAAAAGTAAGCGAAAGAGCATATCAAACGACTCGGACGCGTCATGATTTAGTACTGAATTTGCGCTTTTTGCTTTTGGGCAGTATAGTTTATGTTATGTGATGTAGATTGATTTTTTGTAGATGAATACTCTGCTGGATACGATTCGGCTAGAGGTCGAAAAATAACTTTGGATAATTGGATAAAACATTCCACAAAATTATGTTCAAATACAATGACTTATCACTGCATGGATATTTCAAGGCGCGTATCAATGTCACATTGTCCTTCAAGGTATAATTATTTTTATCGACCATAACAATATAGTTTAACATATATATGACTCGCATCCATTCAGCAACGAAGAAATTTCGCGCAGATCTTCTCCATGAAAAAAGTATTTTAGCAGACTACGGCAGCAGCAGACGACGCAGCTGTTTAACAGTATAAAAGCCTTTCCGCTCTCGGTCCTTTCATTCTTATCCGTCTCCTGCGTGGCACCTACTCAAGATTGCCGGAGCGACGATCTCGATAATTTATTTATTTAGATGGGCAGACGCGCGAGAGGAGGAGGGTAGAGAGAGAAAGAGAGAGACCGAGAAAAAAAGTAATCAAGGCTGCGCTAATGGGCGGCCGGCGTCGCTCTCTCTCTTTCTCTCTCTCTCTCTCGCCCCCGCCGCGGTCCTCTCCCTGTCCGAGCACGAAAACGGGAATGAAAAGTTTTTTTCCGCTTTCCGCCTTCTTCTTCTCCTTTTTTTCTTTCGACGATCCCGCGCTCTCGCGTTGCCCTTTATATATACCTTTTTGTCCGCTCCACCTTCTATAATTACGCTGTTCGTACTACTGGTCTCTCCCTCTCTCTCTCTCTCTCTCTCTCTCTTTCTCTCTCTCTATCTCCGTCTCACTCGCTATATATATATATATACGTAAGAAAATAAATAATGCAGATTAAATGTGTCTAGCGGCCGCAGACGCCGGTAATAATCGCGCGGCTTAAATATTTACGCGCTTAGGTCGGCCGCGCGCCAGGAGCGAGGACGCGACAATAATGCAGGCACGTTCGAGGAGATGCTGATCAAGCTCACGATGCTTCGGGGGGATAAATTATCGTCCTTTTAAACAAATACGGACGTTATTAAGGTCTGCGGTGTACTGTTGATTCTGTATTTCACTACGATATTTATATCCGATGTAACAGACCTATTCTGCATATTTTAATAATATACACCCATTGTTTAATAAAGTTACAATGCTTGTTATATGAATTTGAATTTGAATTTATTGAACCAGATAATAGTTGCATAAGTAAATCCTATAGAGGTAAACACAGTTACCTCTACAGTTACCTGCACATAGGCTGGTACATGTAAATTTACAAACTAACTTAAACCTAATGTTTCCAATATTTTAATTATTAATATAACGAAAAATAAAAGATTTCGTTATAAGCATTAAAATCTAAGTGAAGATATCATGTTCTGCAAAAACCAACTTCAATTTGAATTGCTTATGCTTTAAAATAATAATAGATTAAATAATAATGACATAAAATCAAACTAAATATACAAAGATCATTCAAATAATTCATATAACGAATGTAAAATTATTCTGAGAATAAATTTCGTTAAAATTAGATACTTTGTATGATTGACGTGAATAATACGCGCATGGGAATATTGCACTTCAAAGATATATTAAAAGCATACATCAAAGATATAACATTTGAATTTTGTGTCCACAAAGAGTTTTTGTTATTTGCAGTGTATATGTGTATAACTCGGGAGTTCCTTTGTCACGCCTTTATATTCCATTGTACTTTTCATTTCATCTTCTTTCCTTCCCAAAATGGAGGAGCCATCAGATTGCGTTTCAAGGAAATTGAAACATCCACCGCCTCGAGGCAGAGCAAAACCATGATTTAGGGAACGATTTGAGTTATGTGTTCTCCTGCATTAAAGTATTTCAAATGCAAAGCCATCCCACATTTTTCCAGTTTCATCGCTACATTCTTGTTGATTTCACAGCTCTCGACCCTTTCCCCTGCACATATACATTTACTCAAGTAATTTCTAGAAAATACAATAACTTTTCACACACGCTTTTAAAGTATAATATTATATTGATGGAAAATTTAAGGGTAGCGTATCTCGAGTACAATGTAAGTGAAAATAGTATAAGTATTCTTTTTATTATTTACGGTAACTATTGCATTGCAGATAAACTACAAACTATGGTAAAATGGGGATTTCAACTACCCTTTCATGACAATTAAGGAAATCCTAAAGAGAGGTGAAACGAATACTTTCATAGATATTTATAGTATATGAAATAATTGAATTTAAAGAAATATTTAAGTTTCTTAGCTGATAGGAGCATTATTATATTTGGAAGTTGATATATGTCGAGTAGATATAGACATTGGTCTTCTCATCAAACTTTAGTAGATTTTACCGAATATTTCCGTCGGTTGCTGGAGTCACACTAATTCATATTGTCGATAACTCTCGTTCATTCATAGTTTCAAAAATATAACTATTGGTATATTAAAAAAAGAAAAAAGCTTTTATATGTCACTCGATTAAAGATAGAAATTATTGACTACAACCTGAAACCCCTTTCATTCTTCCTTTCTGAAAAATCCCTATAATATAAATTGCGTCTCCATCGGTAGTCGCAGCAACAAACCGAGTCTCCCGAGCAACTTGGCCAAATCAAATTTGTCCACGGACGCGCGGCAGGTTCCATTATTAAAGCGAAGCCGTGAAAAGCGAATCGAACTCAGCCCACGCGCGGTATTCGCTGAGGGAGAGAGAGGGGGAGTATATGTATACAGTGAAGACGAGACTCAGGTATAGGACTGAGAAGAGAACGAGAGAGAGAGAGAGAGAGAGAGAGAGAGAGAGAGAGAGAGAGAGAGTTGGGCGGATGTAGCATGCATTATGTATAATACATCACGTTATTGGTTCCCTCAGTGATTCCACCCTTGGCAGCCTTATCGTGTACGGCGCAGTAGCAGCGACGCGCTACGGCTTGGGCCTAGTAAAACATAAGCATCGGGAAACGATAAATAAGGGAAACGTGGCCCGCATGCCAGCCTCGCGAAATGATCTTTCTCTCTCTCTCACTCTCTCTCTCTTGCCTGTGCGCCTTTTACTCCCGCGCAAAACGCCTCTGCCTCTGCCTCTGCCTCATCCTCCTCCTCCTCCTACTGCTGCTGCTTCCATTATCTTATTTTCTTTACATCTCTCCTGCGATGTAAATGCATCCTTCACACGCGCCTACTTATCGTCCCGTTCGCGAACCCTCTTTTATTCGACGTTTTTACACGATGTTACCAATTGATTTTTGTTATTTATTTATTTGTTTACTTTTTTTTTGTCATTTCACCATTTTTGCAATTTTTATCGATATATAGCCAATGTCTCGCGCTACATTCTTTAACGATATATTTAGCTTTTATTGAATCGAACTATGGCGATATATCACGGATTTTATCGATTATAGAACTTTTTCATACAGTCATAGTTATTTATTGAACGAACTTATATTTCCAAGGCGAGCATTTACATGCGCGCATATATAAAGCGTAAAATATATTCACTATTGATACGGTAGTGGCACGTCGCTGAGAAAGGAAAGAATTCATCCGTTTACCAATCCGCGAGCGATGCATGTACACATAAGCGTATAAATGCAAAGAGTGCGGCAGGTATATGGCAGGCAGAATCGCCGCAGCGGCGTAGGCAGTATTTTGACACTTGAGAATCCGAGCGCAACCAAGCCGAAGACAGCGATTGATTTAAATCGCTCACTTTGCCTCGCCTTATATTTGTCACTATTCATCAAATATATATCAGTGGAACAGTGCTCAAATATTTGTTTCGATATAAATTATATCGCGAGGCAGCTGGCAAAACCTTTTATGGCGCCAACTATTGGAGGCCGAAGCGTGTTAGATCGGCCGTGATTCATTAGTTCCTTTTGGATTATGCTGCTTCTGGAACAAAAGTGCAAAAGATAATTTGCCCTTAATAAATAATAAAATGAATATATTGCGCCATTTCGAAAACTATACCGAATGCTACACATAAATCAGTTAAAGTACTTGATACTGCAATGCGTCAATGTTTCTAGCTTATGCGAGTGGACGTATGGCAATTTTGTAAAAGTATTATTATAATAATTACGATTGTCTAACGATTCGAAAAGCTACAGGGCCCTACCAGCGACTTCCATCGGCAATAAGAATTCATTTCAGCGAGCTGATAAAATAACTTTGGCTACATATAGCGAGCAAACAAGAGACTTATCCAATAACAAGCTCAAACTCAAACCAGCAGAAAGAGAGAGAGAGAGAATATACAAGCAAATAAAGCAAAGAACAAAACGAAAAACTTTACTCTCTCGGTCTCAAACTCATACTCGAAATAGCAGCCGGCGGCGGGGTCCAGAATACACAATCTCGGGGGCGAGCGAGCAAAAGGAACGGCGCGACGATATTCATCATGTTATCAAGGTGCGCGGGGGACCGCTCACACACTGCGTGTTGATACACAATTATGCGTGGCGACGTCCTCTCGCTCTCAGCAAGAAGAAGAAGAACAAGAAGAAGAAGAAGACCCCTGAAGGGCGAGAGAGAGAGAGAGAGAGAGAGAGAGAGAGAGGAACGTGACACGAACGCACGCTCTTCTCTCTCTCCGTTGGTCCAAAAAGCCTCGGGTACCACGTGCCAGGCTCGCGTGATCCATGGCTCCTCCGAGAGAGGCAAGAGTTAGGGAAATAGCTTCGGATAACTTGTTTGTTCTCTCTCACTCTCCCGTGTGCTCGGCTATTGTCTCTCTGTACAGAGAATACGAAATTGCTGCCGAAATTGTAAAGGGGGATGAAGGGGACAGGGACTAGGGCACAGACGGCTTCTCTCTCTCTCTCTCTCTCTCTTTCTCTCCTGTACGTCCTTTTTGCTGAAAGCCGCGTATATGAAAAACCGGCGTCGATGAAGAGTTTCTTTCTCTTTTTGTTTCTGCTTTGTTTTCTTTTTCTTTGCACTATATTTATCGGAGCCTAAGAAGTAGTCGCAAGTGCGAGTCTACGAGTTTTTTGCTCTATTTCGTGTTGAAATATGAATTGTAAGAGTTTTTCAAGCTCTATTGAATAATTTGTGTGCTCAGAAAGAAAATATTTATTTTGTTTGTATTGAATGCTTTATGAACATTTTAGACATTAATCGAAGATAAATCACCTGTCTAGATCATATAAATAAAGAAAATATTCTACATTTCAGATTGAAAATTGTCGAGTCGTATAAAAACTGCCGCTTCAATAAATTATAGCTTGCACCGATCGTTTTGCAACATTGCAACGTCCTTGCATGGCGGCAAAAAAACCAAAGCAAATCAAAGTTTTTAATTTGGTATCGGTATATACATATATAAACCAGACCCTGGCACAAGCCCATCGCAATTTTGGTATCTCCCGCTGAAACTTAACCGACGCGCAACATCAATTACTTTATTATTCGTCTTGTTTCCCTCTCGGGCTCGTATAGCTGTTCCTCCCATTCCCTCTCGGCGAAGTCCTTTCTCTCCC
Organism: Megastigmus stigmatizans; assembly: GCA_900490015.1. Lineage (NCBI taxonomy): Eukaryota > Metazoa > Arthropoda > Insecta > Hymenoptera > Megastigmidae > Megastigmus > Megastigmus stigmatizans. The sequence goes on from UELV01045691.1 coordinate 13,825, forward strand.
CCATTGTGCGGCGCACAAGGCGAACACAAGGAGCGAACGAGACCGAGAGAGGGAATCGCCTGCCGCCGCCGCCACTGCCGCTGGAGCGCAAACACGCGAGACGGAGCGATCGGCTTGTGGCGCGACTTCTCAGAGTTAAATCTCCGGTCCGCTTGCAGATGCAATAAATTCGTCAGCGCGGGCGTGTGCGACGGCAGCGGCGGCGGCAGCCACAGCAGCAGCCACGGCTACAGCACCAGCTACCGCTAGAATCGAGAGAGGGAGAGAGCGAGAGAGAGAGAGAGAGAGAGAGAGAGAGAAGAACACCCATGGAAACGAGAATGCGTCGATGAATGCAGAATGGATGGGGATCGAGGAGACTCGCGACGCCGTGAAAGAGGCCCCGGCGACGACGCATCGCAGAGCAAGAGAGAGAGAGAGAGAGAGAGAGAGGAGGCAAAGCTGCGTATGTAAATCGTCGAGACGTTCGCAGGAATATTTGCATGGTCGCGACGTCCCACGGTCCCTCTCTCTCTCTCTTGGTCATTCTCTTGTTTCTCCTCTCTGTTGATCTCTCGCTTGAGGGACGAGATCGAAACCGAGGACGTGCATTATACGCGAAAAGAGGAGCCGAAGGTGAGACGGAAGAGAGGACCTGCCGACGTATACTGCAGGGGGAGGGCTGAGGAACAAAAAAAGAAGAGGAGAGCGCGAGTGGCGAGAGAGTCGCTCGAGAAAAACAATGTGCGCGTTTGTTCCGAATGCGACCGCGTTTTTCTTATTCGCGTGCGTGTGTGTATATATTTATATATACATATATATGCAGGAGCGCGTGTGCGAGAGGGACTCTTCTGAAATTGTTAGCATAATGAATTGACTAAGTTATGTGGCGGCGACGCGGTCGAATTGTATTATGCCGTGGAGGAACGCAATCTCTGTGTTTTATTTTTACATGCGTGTTTGTATCGAGGTTTAGAATTCATTTGATGGATCTGAGCGCATGGTAATGTGGCTTTATCAGTCAATCGATAAACTAAATTTGGCCTCTGGAACGTTGTAGCTGTTTTATTTGCTTTTGTCCTTTAAGTGCAAAGCTCGTGCGTATGATTATTAATGGGTACTGCACGTCTTCTACATTCGAAAATTAAACGAAATACCAAATTATATAAATAGTGTTTCATTTAAATGAAAATCTTGAAATTGCACATAATTTTGGTTGTTCTTTCCGCTGCGATAAATCAGATTAACTCTTATTCATATCGCCATTCCCAACTTTCCAACATATCTCGCACAACGCCTTGAATTTAAAGGGCCAAATTTTCAAAAACACTCAAAAACACACAACTCCCGACGACACTCGCGCAACGTGCTATCCACGATAAGCATTATATTCACTATATATGTTTCTCGCCTCATCTAATAAAGTAGCAAGAGGAGGCGGCGGCAAGGAAAGGAGCGCAGCGAGACAATGAGGGTGCAAGTACGACGAAAAAAAAGGCCGACTTGAAAAAAAAATGGAAGAAAGAGGGGTATAGTTGGGCGCGGGGGGCAAGTAGAAAAATGCAGATACGACGAGACGTGAAAACATTTTCGTTTACCTTATAAAACAAACGGCGCGTATATGTGAGCGTGCAGAGCTCAGCCCTTGGGTCCCGGGTAAAAAAATGCCCCACCTTTCATTGTAAATTCATGCGGAATACGCGAGGTGGTACGGTAGAAAGAAGTATCTATCCGGGAATCAAGCGCGAAGCACGGCTCGCGCACAAGAGATGCAGCCGCAAAAAGGCGAGAGACAGAGAGCAAGAGAGAGAGAGAGAGGAGAAGGAGAAGTAGAAGATGGTGGTGGTGGCGGCGGAGGAAGAGAGAATAAGGGATGAGACTAACACACAGAGAGAGAGAGAGAGAGAGGAAAGAGGCGCGGTGACACTCTCATTTCGGGGAGAATTTACGGGGCGGCCCCCGTCGCGTGCTTCGCATAGTCAGACCTAGTCCCCGACGGAAATACGTATATATACATACAGAGGCTAGGCAAACCTTGCTCTCTCTCCCTCCGCTTCTACAGCAGCAACAGCAGCTCGGCATAGTTAAGTGCGCGTCTGCAAGACTGGATCTACCTGCGACTCTCCCTCTCTTTCTCTCTCTCTCTCTCCCTCCGTCTCTGCACAGCTTCTCAAATTCATAGGCTTCGAGAGGATTCTCTCTCCTTTTCTCTCTCTCTTGTACGCGCCAAATGATCGAGTCTGCGGCTTGTGCGTCCGAGTGCTCGAGCCACAAAATAAACATCTCTCTCTCGCGCATGCTTTCTCTCGCTCTCTTATTGCTAGCTGGCGAGAGAGAGAGGGCTCGTTAGTTTTCTCGCGCATACCTACCGTGCATGCACCGGTACTGTGTGCATATAGAGGAGCAAGAGAATTCGCTTATATGCGCGAGGCTGTTGCTTAGTTTGGGAGACTTCTCTACTCGCTTGTTTAGTTTTACTCAACTGTGTGTGCATGTGTGTGCGTGTGCGTGTATTCTGTGAGGGCAAACTTATTCTGTACGGTTCGAGGTATATTGTTGAATAAATTTTAATGGGTCATAAATGGTTTTCAGCGTAAATAAATGGAGGAATCCAAGCATACAACTAAATTAATCGGCTACTACACTCGGCGCGTCAAAACTTTGATGTTTTTTTTATATACAGCTTTCAACGGGGGCTCGTCAAAAATTTCCATTACGCAATAAACTCAGCGCCAAACGATAAACCTCCCTTCATTTTCATAATTGATCGAGATAATTGTAACAAGAGCGACGAGAAGGAGAGACAGAAGCGGTGAATACTACAACAGCCGCGCGATAGAACAGCGGACAGGTTTTTCTTTATTGAAAGCGAGCTTCCGCGGTTAGCTCCTCTCGCAAAAGGGCCGCGCTTTGATTACACGCTGAATTATCTATACATACATATATAGGCGAATGAAGTCGGTACAAGAACGAGCTCTCGGCGATCGTGTATACGCCCACCTAACTCTTCCATAATGGCGCAACGCTGTCTTTACGTGTGAGTGTGTGCGTGTGCAGGTGTACGTATAAAAGATTCCGTGCCGTACGTGGCAAAGCAGAGGGAGAGAGAGAGAGAGAGAGAGAGAGAGGGCCAAAGAACTGCCGTGGCATAATGATTGCGTGCCACGGGGCACTGAGGTGTGTTTTCGTATATATGCAGCCGAGAAGAGGGGAGGAATCAGAGTTGCTTGACTTTTGACGTACACGGGTGGCTCGGGGTGGTACCAACGGCCGACCTCTCGGCGACCACTGTCAATTCGACGAGCCTTCCTTTGTTTCACCCTCGTTTTTAGTAGCTTTTAGTCTAGTCTCTTATTTGTCTATTTGGAAAGTACCGTTGGAGGTAGTTTTGTGTTATCCGATGTATTGATTTACTTGCTGTTTTAAGGATGGTCTTATTTTAAGAAGTAACAGCTTTTATATATTGAGGAAAAAATGTGGCGTGTTTTTTACGAAAAAAAGTTAAATAATTTGGAAATGTTCAACTTTATGAATTTTTTTCATAAGGAAAATGCAATGACAATAATTCAAAATACTGCAAATAAGTGTAACCGATGTTCAAATATTACGGGAAA